>JANAVB010040014.1:730805-998420 GCA_029216955.1 Iris pallida | reverse complement strand
TTGATTTATGGCATTGGGGTCCTGTATTGAACTCTGGTTCAAATTATGTACATGGACAAAATACGTAGATAATTAATTAAAATTTCAGATTGTGTACCATGCTGTTTTGAATTTCTAAAAATACTTTAATTGCTGTTAAATTCTGGAAAATAGTATTAGATACTATGTTAATTTAGCTAATTTACTATAATTTTACAGTATTTAATTTACACTTTTGCCACTGTTTGGCATATGGAACCAGAACTCACTTTCTATGTACTTATAAAACTGATTTTATAAAAATATGTACTGGTTAAAAATTCAGAAAAATTCTAATAAATTTCTATAATTAACAAGTATCATTTTGGTACTTTATTTGATGCAAAATTGAGCTTTTGTCTATCTCAAAAATTGTTGGAACACAATATACAGTTGATTTATTTATTGAATAATTACGACTTGCAACTTTTGTGTTATTTGAGTTATAGCCGTATTGAAACTCACCCACACTAGTGTAAAGACCCTGAAAAGTTAGTTTAAGTATTGTGTCACCCCACATTGGTCTCCTATGCTAAAATTACCATTTGGCTAGGTGTCCAATCAGAAAGTCGTGTAGCACCACTTAGTGTCTTAGTGTTTAACTTAGTATAAAAACTAAGTTATGTATTTATTTCTACAGTGACGAGTTATCAGGCATCTATAGAATTCTTATCGCTGCTTTGCTTTGCTAGAGACAAGTACTTTCTACAAACTTTACATACTGTTATATCAATGAACTGCAAATCCAACCATGTTAAATGCTGATCCTTGGGGTAGCAAGTTAAATATTCACATGTTGTACTTTCAGTTACTACCATGCTTAGAACAGTCTTTATGTATCTCTCACATGATTAGAACCTGGGTTATGGGAAAACTGTTAGTAGTGTACGTGATCATGCCCCCTTACTCGTACGTACGTATCGAGCAAGGTTGACATTTTATGTATACCTTGTCGTAGGCGCACCAGCTGTATTTGTACGTATGTACATCTATTGCTTGTTTTACTTGTACGGAAGTACATTTTATATACTTGTACCATAGTATATTTTACACCTATTGACGTTCACGTACCTGCTACAGTTTTAAACATTACATATACATATGTCTCTATGACATATGTGTCCTTGCCATGATAGATTATGTGATGCCATGTTTCCAGTTATTCCTCTTATGTTCATTTCCATGTTTCATATGCTAGTTTGTTAGAATCAGTACTTGCTCCCGTCTTGACAGGATAACGTTGTAGGTATCCTTACTGAGGAGGAGTTACTCTGCGACTCATATTATGGAGATACTGCCAAGCACCATGCTTTGCCTTACGAGGATGTACCTGCGGGAAAACTCGTCTAGTTTGCGTAGTTGCTTGGGATATTTAGTGTAGTCATGTATTAGACTACGTATTTTGTAACTGGACATGTATCTAGTTTTACATTTCAGACTTGTACTTGGACTTTTTGCTATATGAGACGACTTTTGTGTTTGGAGCATTTATGACTTTTATTTTACTTATAGAACTGTTAGCACATTTAGTCTTATCTTGTTGTCTTTAGAACAGCTTACTATGCTTTATCTCAAGCGTAAGCTAGACATGACTCGGCCCGGCCCAACAATTTGGGTAGCGGGTCGTGACACTATGCAAGCATGCATCACTATGCAAGCCATGCGGCACTGTGCAATCCATACAGCACTATTCATCCATGCGGCACTATGCAATCCATACGGTACTATTCATCCATGCGGCACTATGCAAGCCTGTGACACTATGCAAGCCATGCAGCACTATTCATCGTCCCTGCTAGAACCAGGACAGATGAACGTAGAAGATGTCCAAATATTATTTTGGCCATAACTTTCTCAAAACAAGTCGAAATCTAACTTTTCAAATGTCAAAATTGGGTAGAATGAGATTTCCTACAACATATGACCATTATTTTTCAAAAATAACCAAGTTTGATAGATCTAAACCATAAAAATCCATAAAATTCTAGTTTTAGAAACTTAGATCTACACAAAACTAGCCATTAAAATCAAGAACTCCAAGAACTAAACTTGGAGAGAATGAAGAGAAGAACAATATAGACAAATAATGTCAAAAAAATCAAGAATAAAAAATGCAAGAATCTCTCCATTTGGTGCAAGGTATACTTGCCTAAATGTTGGTTGGAGGAAAAAAATGAAATAAAAGTGAATGAGGAGAGAGAGTGTAGAAGAGATTATATATAAAGGTTGGGTTGACTCATAAAACCCTAATATTAACATGACCTAACCATATGACTAATGACATGCTTAAAGGCTACATGCAACAATTAATCAAATTAATTAAATAAATAAAACCCTAACCACAATACGGTCCAGAAATCCTATCATCGAAATAGTGAAGCTCGTCTACAACCAAACAAGGACAAGGGGTGGCACACTATTCCGCGACGAGATACTGTTCCATGCCATAGCCAGGGGCAAATACAGGATACATGCAATAAAGATACAGGTGCCAGATACCATATACAGAAAAATCAAAAATTTACGTATTCCCGGAACGGGGAGTGACAAGGGGTCCCAAGTTTGAGAGCGGAAGTCGTCAAGAACTGGACAAAAGATTATATAATAGAATAGATATTTAGATATCGAACTTGAGTGGAGTTTGTGGTTACTGTTGAAAATATTTACTTTTATCTCCTTTAATAATCTGCAGACAAAATAAACAAAAATTAAAAGTTACCGGCCTCCGGAGAAGTCGCGCATGTAGCACTGTCCTAAGAGTTGATTCGGGTCTATGTGCAGACTTTGTCCAAATGCTCCTAGTGGTAGAACCTCTGCTCTACCGGTATCCCGTCGTCGTACACAACTCGGGGAGATTGACCCGAACTTAGCTTTGCCCAGAAGATAGAAAAAATCGAAATGAAAGTGGATGATGGAATAAATTTTGTAGAAGGTATAGACAAATTTTAGAGAGTGGAAACTTTTTTTTTCTCTTTCAACAACACAAAGGAGGCATGCATATATAGGAACCATGTCATAAAACCAATAAATCAATGGTCCTTCAATAGGGTATCAATGGTCCTTCAATAGAGTTTAATAGAAATAAAAGTGTGATAAAGGACAATAATGTGACCGTTTAGGGAGTTTAAGAAATGACACTCAATAGAATTTTAATGTGAATAAATGGGGGATAATAAAAATGAAAAAAATTGGTTTTTTATTAACAACTACAACAATCCCTCCCAAAAAACCAAGTTTTGAAATCAAAGATAACAATGTTCAAAATGAGTAAAGATAGAAGAATTTCTAGGCAATTATATACTATGCATAAATGAGATGGACTACTGTCACGCCCCATAACCAGAATACTGGAGAGCGGGGGACAGACACAGCCAGCTGCGTATATAGAAGTGTAATCCACCTCGACATACGGTCACTGCTGTCTAGATGCATGAGGGTTTATCTACAAGCCATCGGTCTCTTATGGTCAAGAACAAGCCTAGTGTCTCAATCTCAAGCAAGTAATACATGTTACAAGATATCAGATCATCAGGCATGAAAGGTAAGGCGTCCCGAACATTACATATATAGATGATCATGAAACTAGTCGTACAAAATGTGAGGACTAGCAAGATTTTCAGTCATACATGATCAACCCTAGGATTTGTCAATCATGTTACAGCCTGTAGGCAGACAAAAGTATAGGTTTCAACACGAGCTAACACTTGCTCGGCGGCTAAACGCCACAAAAGAATAATTTTACAATTTGAGCGGGAGAGCAAAAAAAAACCCACTCGTTGCCATGGTTTCTTCTAGTGTTCACCATCTGGCTGGAAGGCGAAAAGATCCTCGGGAGCTACTCCGAAATCTGGCCATACAAAACTAGCTGGGTCAGACCCCAGAAGAGCAAGTGCCACCAGGGAGACTTCACTTAAGAACTAAAACCAGTATATTAGCACATGAGAACAATAATAAAGACATGAGTTAAAGAAAATAAGGTGATAAACGATAGGACAACTAAGGGACTATTCCGGTAGCCAAGTTACAACCGTAAACCAAACAAGGACCCGGTTGTAACCCTTCACCTGAACAGAGCTTAGTCTCCAACCAATTATCGACAAGAGTAAAACATAAGCAAGCATATCCTGAGATAACATGTACTGGGGCTAGGCAAGACTAGACAGGATTGGACTCCATCCAACACTCACGGCCAAGCAAAGAGTACGGCTTGATACTTTAACTAACTAGGGTTATCACAAACCTAGTTACTAGCAAGATGCAATAAGATGTTCCAGTAGTCACAAGCCCTGCAGCTATCCAGGTTATCCAGGCGAGATTCATTTGAGAGTTATCAAGAATTATTAGGAAACTTGGAGTGCAACACCTAACAGTGTGCTTAGAACTTGTTTCATGGAGTGCCCCATATGACAGTGGTCTGAAAATGTGCCCTACTCGACGGTAGACTACAAGTCCCTCAGGTGTGGCCGGGATAACGGGATCGCCTGTAACTAGAAACATCTCCCTATATGAACTACTTGATCAATCTAGTCATTATCCTAGTCCGATTCAGTATGAATCCCTGACCGTGGGAAATCAAGGATTTATGTCCTTGACATGATGCAAGACGGTACATATAACTTGTATAGAGACAATCAAGAGAAATCACCCTCGGTGTCAAGACGAGAGTTACATATTACTTGTCAAGATTACTTGTCAGAAGTGCACCACCCCGGGCCACTATTAAGCGGGTACATGTCATGTTTACTTGTTACTTGTCAAGAGTGCACCACGACGGTCCACTATCGAGGATGATCACTGTCACGCCCCTGACCCAAAATACTGGACAGAGGCGTACACAGCCAGCTACGCAATCCCAAAGTACGTTAATACTCTGAAATCATGTATAAGCTGTCAAGACATGGGGGTTACTCTACAAGCCATCAGTCAATCCTAAGGTTTAACAATCCTAGGTATCTCAATCACAGACAATTATACAAGAGCAAAGAGCACGATCATCATACATACAATAGTAAGGCGTTCTGAACCATATATACATGACTGATCATGAAGCCAGTACCACAGAACTGATGACTAGCTAGAGTATTAGTCGTACATGATAAGGACTAGCTATAGTCTAGAATACACATATCATGTTTATGCCCGTAGGCTACAATATCAAGGAAAATACCAAAACACGAGCTAAACACGTGCTCGAGGCTAAACGTTACAAGAGGAGAATTTACATATCAGTGGAGGAATGAAGAAGAAATCCACTGAGTCACTCTGGTGCTCCGGCTGGTCACCGTCGATAAGATGGTGCGGTAGATCCTTCGGGCTCTTCTATCAGAACCTGGCCATGCAAAACCAGTGGGGTCAGACCCCAAATAGCAAGTACCACAAAGGAGGCCGAACTATGAACTTAAAACCAGCAATCATAGGCAATCAACAAGGAGAGAAAGCAATAAGTAAAGGAGGATCAAGATTCGTGCAGTACCAATGCACTCATCTCGATCATAGAAAGACAGTAAGTAAATCATCATTTGACATAAGTAAACTGGAGAACATGTTAAATAAATAGAGCTAGGCAATAAACGAAGAGAGGACGAAGGTACTGTTCCGGAAGCCAGGTTATAACCCTTAAACCAAACAAGGACCGGGATTGTAACCTTCGCCTGAACAGAACTTGGTCTCTGATAATTTATTGCTAGATGTGACAATCATTAAGTGACAATCAGAAAGTGACAATACAGAGTATAATACATTAGAGTGACAATCATTACAATCATTATCCTGGAACAATTAGGAACTGGATCTAGACAAGACTTAGACTGGAAAGGTGATATACGATGGGATAACCATAGAACTATTCAGATAACCAGGTTACAACCCGTAAACCAAACAAGGACCGGGGTTGTAACCCTTCGTCTGAACAGAACTTGGTTTCTTCCACCATTTATCGGCAAGATAAAAATAAGAAATCAGGACATGTAACAATCATGTACAGGATCAAGACAAGACTAGACTGATTGAACCCCATCCAACAATCACGGCCAAGCAATAAGTACGGCTTGATACTTTAACTAACTAGGGTTATCACAGGCCTAGTTACTAGCAAGATGCAAAGAGATTTCTAAGTCCAGTTACCCGCCTGCTGCTATCTGAGTGACACCAGCAAAAGAAAAACAAGTATAGCAGACACACTGTAGTGAGATACATGTGTCCTAAAGAGGTGCCCCACTCGACGGCAGGCTGGAAATGTGCTCATCATGACAGATAGCTCCAAGTCTCATGTATATATATATATAAGGTCGGGATCAAAGGGGCAACAGGTAACTGGGAAAGTCTCTTCATGAACTACTGTATTATTCTAGTTATTAGCCTTAGCTATTTACAGTAGGTACCCCTGACCGTGGTACTCAGGGGTCCCTGTCCTAGACATGATGCAAGACAAGACGGATTCATTTATACAAGCACAATCGTCCACAGTGTTCAGGTCATTCATACTTGTCATGTCGTGTTGGCCGTCGCAACAGCAATTCGAAAAATATCATGTCAGGTTTATCAAGTCAAGAGTGCGCCACGGCGGGCCACTATCAAGAATTATCATGTCAAGAGTGCACCACCACGGGTCACTATCATGTCATGTTACTTGTTTCTGGTTACTGGTTTCAGGTTAGAGTGCACCATGACAGGTCACCATCGTGTCAAGCAATTTCGTTCATTAAAGAAATAGCAAGCTATTAAGTGGGGTCGTCGCAATTTAGGCCAAGAATAGAAAATGTACAGTACAATCAGGAGCTCCATATCAAATAAAAGAAACTTGTACAGTTAATTAATATTATATATATATTCTTGAAGCTAAGAAAAAACTCTACAACTTTTATGTTTGGAGTAGGAAGAAATTCTGACCACAATTCAGACAAATAAAATATTTAAACAATCAAAGTGGACCCCATGCGGCCCAAAAGTGGGAGAGCATACATGCGGCCAAAGAGAGTGGGAGGCCACCCATGCGGTCAGCCAAAGCTTATGCGGCCAAAAAATAACTGAAGGGGCCATGCGGCCAGCAAGAAATATTCATGCAACCAGAAAAGACAAAAAGAGTGGGACCCGCAATAAATGCAAGCATCCACTCAAGCAAAAGAAAAGGGCACGTGGCCACTCAAGTACAGAGGCCATGTGGGCTAAAATTAAAAATGGTTATATGCAATTAGTTAAAGTAAGGCCATGCGGCCAATTAATTATGATCCATGCGGCCAACTTTACGTAAGCAATTAATAAATAAATGCTTGGCCATGCATGCAAGCATGCGGCCAAGCTACTGTTCCCTCATGCGGCCAAGCTAATTACTAATATACATAATGCATACGGCAAGCTGATTACTAATATACATAATGCATGCGGCAAGCTTATTCCCATGCGGCCAACAACTTGGAATGGTCAAGATAGCTTTGCAAATGCAAGCATTATATTAGCAAAGGCCATGCATGCATTATTAAATGCATGCAAGTTTATAGCAGGCAAGCTTAATTCCATGCAAGCAACTTTATTTAATTAATGCATATGCCTATGCATGCAAGCATGCGGCTATGGCCAACTTTCCATGCAATGCAAACAAAGCTAAGCATTAAATAGACTAATACATATAATATAGGCTAATGCATATAATATATAATATATATGCATACAATCATGCGGCCATGGCCAACTCTATTATATATAAGCATGCATTAGCTTAATGGCCTATGCGGCTGACTATTGGCTACTAGCCCATGCGGCCAAGAATAGGTCATGCATGCGGCCAAGTATTTGGTTAAGGAATTTCATGCAAACTAATATATTAAGCATGCATTTAATGCAAGCTAAAAAAGGAAAGGGCATTAAATGCATGTGCTGATGCAAGCTAAAATGGAAAGGCCATTGAATTAATTACTAATGCCTGCAAGCTCTAAAGCATGCATTAAATATGCAAGCTTATGCGGCTAAGCAATTAATTTAATGGGCCATACGGCTCAGGCAAGTTGCATGCAAATGCATGCAAGCAACTAATAAAAGGGTCATACAATTAATTAATGCTCATGCGGCTCATAGTTAAAAATGCTCATGCGGCCAACAAATATTTGACGGCCATGCGGCCAGAAATATTTGCTCATGCGGCCAGCAAATATTAAAAGTGCAATTATTGACTTCCACAGAGAACATGTCCATGGAAACTACCATGGCCTCCATGCTCCACCGAACAACAATAGGAACCCAAATCCAGACTCCCATAGATCAAATTTGAGTAAAAATAGAATTCTCTACAACATGGAACCATCAGTTGACAAAAACATGCAAGTTTGACAGATCAAAATCTATGAAAACCGAAAATACCATAAAGCTAGATCTACAACAATCCACTCGGTAAAATCAAAAACTCCAAGTTCTAAAGATGCTTAGAATCATGCAAGAAAGAAGATGGAACAAACAGAAATAAATTTGTTCAAGGTTCGACAAGGTGTACTTGCCTCTCTCTCTAATGGCTAGGGTTTGGTGGAAAAGAAATGAATGAGGGTGAATGAGGAGGGAGAGAGAAAAAGTGTCGTATATAACAAGCTCAAGTGATCTCTACCATTCATTCCTCTCCACTCAATCTAAACCATACACCTCATCTCATAAAGAACCAAACTAAACCAAACCAAGTAAAAGTGGAACCGAACCAAATAAAACCAAATCCAAGTTAAACCAAGTCATGAAATCCTACACTTAGGAAAATTTAAAATATCACGCAAATCGATAAATACGAAATACGGCTCAAATAAACACGTATCCGTATAAAATACCGATACAGTGAGACGGGTCTCACAATTACCTCATGTTCATGTTAGCAAGTCATACCGTGCTCAAGGCCATCATGCTCCATATTAACAAGTTATCAAGTGGGGTCGTCACAAGTTAGGCCAAGTACAGGACACATGTGAGATCACAAGCATATATACAAAAACTAGGAGAAACATGCATGGGAGTTGTCATAACACATCAATTCTCAATATTCAAGAAAGTACGCGAAAATATTCAGGCGTAAAATTAGAACACAAGAGCTCCCTCATGACAATAGGAGAAGAATTCTTGTAAAAGAGTTTACGCGAAAAATATCTTACAACACTCTGCGTGATATTCAGGGTTGGCCCGGCGTAAAATTGGAACATAATATCGTTGGCATAAAACTGAACATAACTTCCTTATGAATCATTATCATTGGTAACAAGAAGCCTATGTTATGCACATAGTTGGAGAGTCATTTATCACAAGGTCTAGTTCATATAAGGTCACAGCTCAACGCATGAAAACACAAGATCCAATGGTATTCCCCAAAATCCAAGGTTTAACACATCTCAGAAAATAGGTATAACTTCCACATACGAACTCTAAATGAGCTAGGTACTCCAAAGATATTCGGAAAGGTAAGACAAAGATCTAAAACTTTCATGTCTAAACTTGGCAAAAACAGTCATTCTGTGCACTTTTTACGCCAAAAATTCAATTCTGCGTAAAATACGCAAAAAAGAAGGGTTCCAGCATAAAAATTACATTCAGGATACAATCCTGCATAAAATACGCATGAACATGGTTCCCTGCGTAAAATTTACATTCAGGATACAATCCTGCGTAAAATACGCATGAACAGGGTTCCCTGCGTAAAATTTACATTCAGGATACAATCCTGCGTAAAATACGCATCAACAGGGGCGTAAAATTACATTCAGGATAAAATCCTGCATAAAATACGTATGAACAGGGTTTCCTACGTAAAATTTACATTCAGCCAGCACTACATTCTTCAGCTGACATAAAAAATTTAGAAAACTTGTTTTGGCCATAAAAACTTTATTTTAACTCGAAATGAGGTGAATCAAAAATCAAATTCATACGAAATTCTGTGCTCTTGCTCATGGAACTATTAGTTTTCAAAAATAACAAGTTTTAGTAGATCAAAACCAAAAAAACTCCATGAACTCATGAAATCCCAAAGTTACAATGTAGATCTAGAAGAATCTATCCATAAAAATCAAAAATTTCAAGTTCTAAAGAGGCTTATAATCATGTAAAGAAGAGAATGGAACAATAAAACTTGAGATCCATCATGAAGCAAGTTGCACTTGCCTAGGGCTCTTGGGTATAGGTGGAGAGGAGTAAATAAAGAAGAAGAAGAAATAATGAAGAGAGAGAAAGGGTTGGTGAGTTATAAAGGATGGTTTATCATGATGAACCAAGGAGGGTCTAACCAAGTTAAACCAAAATATACCAAACCAAGCCAATACATGCCATGATGAATCTAAACAAGATTAAACCAAGATTAGCTAGCAAATGACAAGTCATGGTACGGGTCAGAATCCCGTACACGTATAATGGAAATACGTATAACGGAAAACGAAGGTGACAACAATTCCGTCCTCGAAATTTAATCAATAGACTAGAGAGATCAGGGCAAGCTAATCTAACACGGACAATCTACGACTAGCAGTCAATCAAGTAATTATTCATGCAAGCAAGGAAGTAAAAGCATAAGGCATAAGAGAGACATTATACCTTATGAGTCAAACAGGTGTGGATATCGCGATCGGATATCATCCTCACGCTCCCACGTTGACTCACATAAAGAGTGGTGACCCCAAGCGACACGGACTAAACTAATAGTCTTGTTCTTGAGTACCTTCTTTCTTGGTCCAATATGGATACGGGCCTTTTCTCATACGAAAAGTTGGTACCAACAACCAATTCCGAATGATCAAGGACATGGCTCGGATTCGGGATGTACCGTCGTAATTGGGATACATGGAATACGTCATGTACCTCACGTAACGACGGTAGAAGAGCGAGACGATAGGACACATCACCTACTCGCTCAAGAATATCGAAGGGCCCTATATACCTAGGACTAAGCTTTCCCCGTACGCCGAAATTAATGACGCCACGGGTAGGCAAGATCCTAAGGAATACGTGGTTGCTGACTGAAAACTCAAGGGGTCGCCGATGAGAATCGGCCCAATGGCGCTGGCGATCTTGGGCAACTCGAAGATGATCTCTGACTTGTCTGACCACCTCGATTGTCTGCATAATCATCTCTGGACCAAGTATCTTCCTCTCGTCTATATCATCCCAGGCTAAAGGAGATCTGCACTTCCTGCCATACAGAGCTTCAAAGGGTGTCATCTGGATACTGGCCTAGAAACTGTTATTATAAGAGAACTCTACGAGATGCAGGTGATCTTTCCATGAACCACCGAAGTCGAGCGTACAAGATCGCAACATATCTTCAAGAGTCTGTATCGTGCGTTCTGACTGACCATCTGTCTGCGGATGATAAGCTGAACTGAACTTGAGACGAGTCCCCAAGCTCTCTTGAAGACTCCGCCAAAAGTGCGATGTGAATCTTGAATCTCTGTCTGATATGATACTAACTGGCACCCCATGCAATTTGACAATTTGTCTGAGGTACATCTCTGCAAGCTGATCCGTCGACTGACCAACTCTGAAGGGAAGAAAATGAGCTACCTTCGTGAGACGATCAACTATAACCCAGATAATATCTCTTCCACCTGGGAATTTAGGTAACCCAATTACAAAATCTATGGTAATATGCTCCCATTTCCATTCTGGGATCGGTAAAGGTTGAAGAAGTCCAGCTGGCCTATGATGTTCAGCTTTAACTTGTTGATAAACTAAACAACGAGAGACAAACCGGGCTATCTCCCTCTTCATGCCATTCCACCAGAAATGCTGGCGAATATCACGATACATCTTCATACCGCCAGAATGAATTGAATACTGTGAACTATGAGCTTCTGCCATGATCTTCTGTCTGATATCACCACTAGGTACACAAAGACGCCTTCCATGTCGGAGTGTACCATCTTCATGAATGCATAACTCTGGTCTTCGTCCTGTTTCACACTCTGCTCTAAGCCGCTGAAGCTTAGAATCTGCTAACTGAGCCATCTTAATCCTCTCAACTATACTGGACTGAACTTGCATGCTGGCCATCAATGCCCCATTGGTGGGAAAAACAACTTTAATACCCATCTTCTGAAGATCCTCTAATAACTCTGGCTGTGCTATTAGGAAATAAACTCCGGCTCTTCTGCTTAATGCATCTGCAACAACGTTGGCCTTTCCAGGATGATACTGCAGGTTAATGTCGTAATCCACAAGTAGCTCTAGCCATCTCCTCTGACGCATGTTGAGATCCTTCTGAGTAAACACATACTTAAGGCTCTTGTGGTCGGTGAAGATCTCCACCCGATCTCCATACAAGTAATACCTCCACAACTTAAGTGCGAAAACTACAGCTGCTAATTCTAAGTCATGGGTTGGATAATTTCTCTCATGATCACGAAGCTGACGTGATGCATAAGCTACTACCTTACCATGTTGCATCAAGACGCATCCCAATCCTCTGTCGGAAGCGTCACAATAAACGAAAAATCCTCCAGTTCTATCTGGAAGCGCAAGAATGGGGACCGTCATCAATCATTGCTTCAACTTTTCAAACGAAATCTGACACTCTGCCGTCCAAGCAAACTGTACATCCTTGCGGGTTAACTGAGTCATGGGTGCTGAAATCCGAGCAAAATCTGATACGAACCTTCGGTAATAGCCGGCCAATCCTAGGAAACTTCGAACTTCTGCGACGGTGCTGGAAACTGGCCATGTCTCTATAGCTACTATCTTTTGGGAGTCAACTTCCACCCTACCTCTGGTGATAATATGTCCTAGGTACGAAATACGATCAAGCCAGAACTCACATTTACTGAACTTCGCATACAACTGATCCTCTCTGAGAATCTGAAAGGACTACACGGAGGTGCTGCTCATGCTCCGCTTCACTCTTACTATAGACCAAGATGTCGTCTATAAATACTACCATGAATTGGTCCAAATAGGGCATGAAGATACGATTCATGAGGTCCATGAATACGACTGGTGCATTGGTCGCTCCAAATGGCATAACAAGGAACTCCCAATGTCCATATCTTGATCTGAACGCTGTCTTCGGGATATCTTGCTCTCTGACTCTGATCTGATGGTATCCTGGTCGCGAGTCAATCTTCGAAAATACAGCAGCTCTACTGAGTTGATCGAACAGATCATCTATCCTTGGTAGAGGATACCTGTTCTTGATTGTTACAGAGTTCAAGGTACGATAATCAATACATAATCTTGATGTACCATCCTTCTTTTTTACAAGAAGCATTGGAGCTCCCCAAGGCGATCCACTAGCACGAATGAATCTCTTGGTTCTGAGTTCTTCAATCATCTTGTACAAGATCTCCAACTCTGATGGCGCCATCCTGTAGACTCTCTGATACTGGTGCCGTCCCTGGAAGCAAATCGATGGTGAACTCTATTTCTCTCTCTGGGGGCATGCCTGGAAGCTCTTCGGGAAATACATCAGAAAACTCTTCTACTACTCTGGGAAACTGAACTGCTGCTGCTACTGCCATATACAATACTGGGGAAGAAGGTTCTACTTCACCTCTGGAAAATGAAAACTCCGGTTCGCCTGGAATACCAAAAATAATCATGACGAGATAGCAGTCTATTCTTGCATACTGATCCTTCAACCAATCCATTCATAGGACTATATCATAGTCGGCCATCAAAAATTATATCAATCTAGCGAAAAACTCTTTACCGCTAACTATGATTCGACACGAGGAAAATACTCTATCTACTCTCACAAGATCGTTACCAGTAAATATATTGAATCTTACTGATAACGACTCGGGCTCCAGTCCTATCCGTGTAGCGAATCGTGTAGACATAAATGAATGCGATACACCCGAATCAAATAATACTGATACTGGAAAAGAGTTGATGAGAATGGTACCTGCCACCACCTCACATGATGCTAATTCTTCTGCTACCGTCTGAGCCATAGCCTGACCTTGTCCTCGTGGTGCTGGTCCCCTCTGCTGGAAACCTCTCTGCCTGCTCTGATTCTGAGCTTGGGCAAACTGTTGAGCCTGAGGCGGCAATGGCCTCGGAGGCTGGTACTGCTGCTGTACTGGTGCTGGACCCTAACCGATGAACTGGTTAGGTTCGACGATGATGAACTGGCTCTATGCGGGCAGGACCCAATCTTATGATCCGGTGCCCCACAAGCCAAGCATAATCCCTGTGCTCTGTGACACTCAGATACTACGTGCCCTGGCTTTCCGCAATGAGTGCAGTCCATTGCGGAAGATTGCTTCTTCTTCTGATGCTGAGGGTACGTCGGTGTCGAGTGCTGAATCGACAAAAATGAATTCGCCCTCCTAGGAACTCCAATAGTCAAAGCCCTAGATGCCGGGACTGGTGCCGAGGACAAACTCATCTGCCCATGGGACCTCTTCCTACTTCCGGTTCGGTCCACGATCCTCTGCGCCGTATACTCATGCCTCTTCGCTGCTCGTAAGACGACATCAAACGTCTGGTGCTCAAACTGCTCCACAGTTAAAATAATTTCTAGGTGGAGCCCCTGCTGAAACCGCTGGGCTCGGTCCAATTCGGTCGCCACTAATGTGGGAGCAAACCGATTTAGTCTTGAAAACTCGGCCGTATAACCGTCGACCGTTCTTTCTATTTGCCTAAGATTAGTGAATTTTGTCTGCAGATTATACCGAGCTACAGCATCAAATACTTCGTCTGGAACTTGTTGATGAATATCGCCTATAAAACAGGCGTCGCTAATCCAACTGCTAACATCGTCCACCAGGTACGAGCTAAGTCCAATAACTGAAGGCGCACCACGGCCATCTTCTCTCCCTCGGGAATCCTGGCTGCCTCCAGGATAATTTCTATGTCCTGAAGCCACGTATCAGCAATGATAGCATCTTCACTGCCATCAAAGAAAGGAGGGTTCAAGCGCTTGAAGCTGTTGGTCGTGCTATTCCCTTGATAACCAACTCGGCCCATGGCATCTTGTACTGTCTGGTGCAGGACATCACCTCGATGATCTTGGGATACAAGCAATTCCCTGATAAGTCCTACCAGGGTTCTATTGTCAGGTTCTGCAGACTGGACAGGTTGAACTGGGGGCTCTGGATCCCCAGAAGGCATGACTCGGGAGGCCGCTCCAGAGTATTGGGCTTGGTCCCCAGGTGGCTGCTGGTTCACTGGAGGTGCTCCACCTCGCTGATCGGTAGGACCAGGAATAATGTCACTGAAGAAAATTTGGGGGAACATTAAGGAAGGACCAAGATAGATCAAGGATATGAGCAGGTGATCAGGTCAAGATTTCAAGAAGATTAGAGGACACGAGTAGAGATCAAGGACGGATGCTGATTGAGACATCTATTCGGTAAAACCCTCATACATCTTATTTTACAAGACCTGCATGGGCCACCACTTAAACCGTGTCACACCCCAGAACCAGAATATTAGAGAGCGGGGGACATACACAGCCAGATGCGTATATAGAAGTGTAATCCACCTCGATATACGGTCACAGCTGTCTAGATGCATGAGGGTTTATCTACAAGCCATCGGTCTCTTATGGTCAAGAACAAGCCTAGTGTTTCAATCTCAAGCAAGTAATACATGTTACAAGATATCAGATCATCAGGCATGAAAGGGCGTCCCGAATATTACATATACAGATGATTATGAAGCTAGTCGTACAAAATGTGAGGACTAGCAAGAGTTTCAGTCATACATGATCAACCCTAGGATTTGTCAATCATGTTACAGCTCGCAGGCAGACAAAAGTATAGGTTTCAATACGAGCTAACACTTGCTCGGCGGCTAAACGCCACAAAAGAATAATTTTACAATTTGAGCGGAAGAGCAAAATAAACCCACTCGTTGTCATGGTTTCTTCTAGTGTTCACCATCTAGCTGGAAGGCGGGGAGATCTTCGGAAGCTACTCCGAAATCTGGCCATACAAAACCAGCTGGGTCAGACCCCATAAGAGCAAGTGCCACAAGGAAGGCTTCACATAAGAACTAAAACCAGCATATTAGCACATGAGAACAATAATAAAGACATGGGTTAAAGAAAACAAGGTGATAAACGATAGGACAACTAAGGGTCTATTCCGGTAGCCAAGTTACAACCGTAAACCAAATAAGGACCCGGTTGTAACCCTTCACCTGAACAGAGCTTAGTCTCCAACCAATTATCGACAAGAGTAAAACATAAGCAAGCATATCCTGAGATAACATGTACTGGGGCTAGGCAAGACTAGACAGGATTGGACTCCATCCAATACTCACGGCCAAGCAAAGAGTACGGCTTGATACTTTAACTAACTAGGGTTATCACAAACCTAGTTACTAGCAAGATGCAATGAGATGTTCCAGCAGTCACAAGCCCTGCAGCTATCCAGGTTATCCAGGCGAGATTCATTTTAGAGTTATCAAGAATTATTAGGTAACTTGGAGTACAACACCTAACAGTGTGCTTAGAACTTATTTCATGGAGTGCCCCACATGACAGTGGGATGGAAATGTGTCCTACTCGACGGCAGGCTACAAGTCCCTCAGGTGTGGCCAGGATAACGGAATCGCCTGTAACTAGAAACATCTTCCTATATGAACTATTTGATCAATCTAGTCATTATCCTAGTCCGATTCAGTATGAATCCCTGACCGTGGGAAATCAAGGATTTATGTCCTAGACATGATGCAAGACGGGACATATAACTTGTATAGAGACAATCAAGAGAAATCACCCACGGTGTCAAGACGAGGGTTACATAATACTTGTCAAGATTACTTGTCAGGAGTGTGCCACCCTGGGCCCCTATTAAGCTGGTACATTTCATGTTTACTTGTTACTTGTCAATAGTGTACCACGACGGTCCACTATCGAGGATGATTACCTCATGTCCATGTTAGCAAGTCATACCATGCTCAAGTCCATCATGCTCCATATTAACAAGTTATCAAGTGGGGTCGTCACAAGTTAGGCCAAGTACAGGACACATGTGAGATCACAAGCATATATACAAGAACTAGGAGAAACATTCATGGGAGTTGTCATAACACATCAATTCTCAATATTCAAGAAAGTACGCAAAAATGTTCAGGCATAAAATTAGAACACAAGAGCTCCCTCATGACAATAGGATAAGAATTCTTGTAAAAGAGTTTACGCGAAAAACATCTCACAACACTCCGCGTGATACGCAGGGTTGGCCCGGCGTAAAATCGAAACATAACATCGTTGGCGTAAAACTGAACATAACTTCCTTATGAATCATTATCACTGGTAACAAGAAGCCTATGTTATGCACATAGTTGGAGAGTCATTTATCACAAGGTCTAGTTCATATAAGGTCATAGCTCAACGCATGAAAACACAAGATCCAATGGTATTCTCCAAAATCCGAAGTTCAACATATCTCAGAAAAATAGGCATAACTTCCACATACGAACTCTAAATGAGGTGCTCCAAAGATATTCAGAAAGACAAGACAAAGATCTAAAAATTTCATGTTTTAAGTTTTTTCGAAATTCTGGCTAGAAAATAGCTAAACTTGGCAAAAAAAAAAACAGTCATTCTGTGCACTTTTTACGCCAAAAATTCAATTCTGCGTAAAATACGCAAAAGAAAAGAGTTCCAGCATAAAAATTACATTCAGGATACAATCCTGTGTAAAATACGCATGAACAGGATTTTCTGCGTAAAGTTTACATTCAGGATACAATCCTGCGTAAAATACGCATGAACAGGGTTCCCTGCGTAAAATTTACATTCAGGATATAATCCTGCGTAAAATACGCATGAACAGGGTTCCCTGCGTAAAATTACATTCAGGATACAATCCTACGTAAAATACGCATGAACATGGTTTCTTGCATAAAATTTACATTCAGCCAGCACTACATTCTTCAGCCGACATAAAAAAATTCAGAAAACTTGTTTTGGCCATAAAAACTTCATTTTAACTCGAAATGAGGTGAATCAAAAACCAAATTCATACGAAATTCCGTGCTCTTGCTCATGGAACTATTAGTTTTCGAAAATAACAAATTTTAGTATATCAAAACCAAGAAAACTCCATGAACTCATGAAACCCCAAAGTTACAATATAGATCTAGAAGAATCTATCCATAAAAATCAAAAACCCTAAGTTCTAAAGAGGCTTATAATCATGTAAAGAAGAGAATGGAACAATAAAACTTGAGATCCATCATAAAGCAAGTTGCACTTGCCTAGGGCTCTTGGGTGTAGGTGGAGAGGAGTAAATGAAGAAGAAGAAGAAATAATGAAGAGAGAGAAAGGGTTGGTGAGTTATAAAGGATGGTTTATCATGATGAACCAAGAAGGGTCTAACCAAGTTAAACCAAAATAAACCAAACCAAGCCAATACATGCCATGATGAATCTAAATAAGATTAAACCAAGATTAGCTAGCAAATGACAAGTCATGGTACGGGTCAGAATCTCGTACACGTATACTGGAAATACGTATAACGAAAAATGAAGGTGACAACTACAGCCTTGAATCTCACTTAGTGACTATTGTCTTTGTATGAAGAAGTGCTTGATGAACTATGCCTTGAATCAGAGTTCTTGAACCAAATTCAGAAAATAACACACATAGTACGCTAGAGGTTCTTGGGTCTATCGGGTGGCGCGTTTGATTGGATATGCGCACTTTTCCATATTCATGAGAGTTGTCTAGGATTACCCTATCCTATAGTCGTGGCCTTCACGACCTCTCACATAGGTAAGTCCTCAATGGGTTGGTGATTGGAATCAACCCTGCATAATCATGCTTAGACCGATTATAAGTTTTAAAAACTCGTCCTTACCAAATCACACTGGAACACTGTCACCATAGGGATGGGGTATCCATGTACGACATCGTACAGCCTCTTGGGCATTAGTTTAAGAGAATTTAATCTCAGGGTCAGTGTTCCATAATATCACATAGTCCAGCTTGTTCCTACCCTTTGAACCGGTTTCTTGGGATCTCCAGTCAGACTCGGTTGGGTTGCCACTGCTGGTGATTAACTTATGGGCTTAACCCATCCCCCTCGATGATTCTAGGATCAGTGTCCTAGAAAACTCTTCGTCAAGAGTAAACAGACTCTTCGACAAGATATCTGTAAAGTTCTTTATGACTTTTATAGTCAAAAACCACAATTTTGCCTTTTAGGCTCTTTTAATGTCTTAAAATGCAGCTGCAAGTACCTGTTCATCTTAGAATTCACAAGATCATGCTTTAGCAGTTCTTTAGCATAATTGATAAAAATGATAGGTACAAAATATGTATATGTATATAATGTATTTGCATAATAAGATGCTTAATCTATTCAATACTTCATGAAGTCATAGCAAGAGTAAAATTTAGGCTTGGGTTTGTAAGATATCTGATCTACTCAGCTTTAGTACAAACTATGGTTAAATATACAATTTCAAGTTCTTTGATACTCCTAGCTATGATAGTTTGTCACGTAGACCTATCATCTTATGAGTATCAAAGTTGTTCCACAGATAAAACCTTACACTGGATCTTAGTGATCTTTAGTGTCTTTATATTCGAAGAAAATGTCATACAATGACTTAGAAAAACACTTAAGAATTCTATGAAACCAATAATAATTCATTTTTTTAGGAATCTTTGATTTGACTAAGCCGGATGTTTGGGTTACCCTTAAATTATATTTTGTGTCATCATAATCAAGGTGTATGATTCTACTAATTGCTAGATAAGCCCTAAGATAATGAGCCAAAACGCATCTGAGTCTATCAACTCTTAAAGTAAGACACGGTAATTTTTAGTTTTGACTCTAAAGATTTATCTTTACTAGCCTCGTTTGCAAAAGTGACAGTCTAAAGTACTAGAATAATAGTTTTAGTGATTTTGCTAATCAACCTTAAGAAATCTTTAGTTTATCAAGTGTTGATTAATTTGGGTTAGCTGTAGAGGCCGATTCCCAGCTAGCGGAGGTCCACAGGGGAACGATTAAGTACCGTGTCGCTTAGGGCTATTTACGTCCGGTTGACAGAAGGACCCTTTCGGCTTGTACCCAAAATAATCTCAACTTTTTAAACTTCTAGATTTAAAAAAATTTGCAATTTCACTAACTATTTATTTTGACTAAATTGTTTGAATAAATCAAAAGAATTATAACGTTACAAAATATAAGCAAAAATAAAGTTTATCTAAATATTATGACAGAACAATATTGTGATTTCTTTCCAACTAGAAATTCTAATATTGTGATAATATAGTCATTTAAGGTTCAAACATGTAAATCGAAAGAATATTATTCATTATCACCGGAACCCAAGAATGATGGCTCACAGACTTCATATTTTGTCCAACTAAACTTAGTAATCAAAATGAATAGAATATGTGAATTGTAAATGTAAAAAATTACCTTTCACTTGATCGGAGCAATTCTATACTTCTTGATTTTGGCTTAGTAATAGTACTTCAGAAGAAATGTCATTTAGTACATTATTTTGAGATAGTTCTATAATCTCACCGACATCCAATTTTGTCCAAGAATTTGGAAATGAAAAATTTATAACCATCAAGTTAAAATAATAAAGTGAAAAACTTAATTTGTACTACTTACCTTACGCCTTAGCATGTTTGATCCTTTTCTAACATTTCATAACTTTAATGCTTCTGACTTTGAAGAAATAACATTACAAAGATCATATCGGAAAAAGAAAAAGAAAAAGAAAAAGAAAAGATAAACAACTCTAACATTTCGGTCTTCAAAAATATAATCTGAACCGATGCACAACTTGTTCATTCTGACACATCAATGTATATTGTTTACCATTAAAATAATTTAACAATATTTTTATGGTAAATATGAAAACAAAAATTATAAAGATGCTATCAGTATGTCCAAGTCTGACATATATTTTAGTTACATAATACAGTGAAAGAAAATATTTGATAATACTATATAGCAGCATGTATCAAAAAAATTCCATAAATTAAATATTACATATACAATAACCACATAACAATATATTTTACTTGGATGACTTTGCAAAATTATATTCTAGATGCAAAATTCCATAATTAATATTGAATGATGTAAAATTTTATTATTGATGCGTACCTAGTTTTGTATGTAAAGTCATAATTATCATGGCCTGACAAAATTCTATGTCATCATCCATGACATCGGGCTATTAAATAGTTATTAATAATACTAAATGAAAAGATTCCTCGTGATGCATCAGGAATAAAAAAATATATGGAATTAGAATATGTGTTATGAACCTTGCACTTTACCAATGATATGCAAAAGCAACAAAAATAAAATAAAATAAAGCAACATGAGTATCTCATTCCACGTGCTTTATTATATGTTACACCATAAAAAATTATATATGTTAAAGCATGTGCTAATCAATGATTTGCTCTATATGTTAGCATAATTATTAGCAACCAAAATTGTGCACACATAATAATCTAAATAAAATTGTTAAACAATATACATAATTAAATTAGATGCTACACAATATATATATCTCTACATATATTATCTAGGCACTAGTTCTAATCTATTTGAGAACTATTAAAATATTCTATAGGGCAAAGTTAGGCATATAAATTTAGATTTTACCCAAAAATAATAAATCTTTGTTCTGCCAAATGCCTTTGCAAACGCATATACTATTTATAGAGATAAAAAATTCTATTTGTTGTAATTGCAAATAGCAATTTTGAACAAAGTAGATTATCATCAAAACTAATTCATTGATGCATGCTACATATTGTTACCAATCAATTTAAAATAGTAGAAAGGCTAAATGCTACTGAGTTGGAATTGGCAATATTTTCACGATGTTACTATTGGCTCAAGTTATTGCAATGAATTTGAAAGTGAATTTTATTCATCCATACATGTATATTATTTCTAATTGGAATAGAACGACAAGTTCGTTCTATGCTAATAAGTATAAGGATGATTGGAATATTTTGTGCTAACATAATGAACAAAATGAAGAACTATTCTAGATGATGTGGAACATAATTTCCAACATCAATTTACAAATATTATGAACGAAATCGAAAATTCACTAGGGATTAGTTATGACTCAAACCACTACGGACTAAAGGAGTAAAGAGCTTGAGTTATTGTCAAGGCATAAATATTCTTAAAATCATTCATCATATTCATATATCAAAAGACATGAAACATCATATTAATCAAACTTGGAAGTTATAAACCATAACCTAGATAAAATCATGACTACTCATAATTTGAACAAAATAAACTGACTAAGTTCTAAGAATCCAACTGGACCCAATATTCTAATGAACTCAGGGTGTACAAACTGGTGCAATAGTCAGCCTTACCAGAAATAATAAAATGAAAGAAATCGTGTATTTGCCATAAGCAAGTATAATTATTGGATTCATCAAGTTGTATAATTAATGTGAAAATAACATCTAAGTGATAAAATTACACTAATTAAAAATATAATCCAATTAGTGTGATGTCATTGCATTAATTCAAAATGGAAACATCTTCTATGCAACATGTAGGGCATGAAGGACACCAATTATTGATGATCACAAATATATTGAATATGTATAAGATTTTCTATCATACCAATTTCAAACTACCATATAGTTTGATAATCGTATATGAATTAAATTTAGTTGTTTTACTCACAAGTTGTACCATCAAAAAAAATTATGAATCATATGTAATACTGTATCCAGACTTTATTCTATCTGAAAACAAAATTGGTTGGGAGTGGCAATCACATCTTCTTCTCCTACGAACTTTTGCTTATGCATAATAAAATTAAGACATGCATAGTTTGCTTTATGCATATGGAGAACCATGACAGTGCATTACATAGGAGGAGCAATTTATTCTTGGAAAGACAAATAGAACTTCTAATGGTTACTATGGAAGAGCAGTAGATATACCGCACCTTCAATAATGTTAATACTTGAAACTAAACAACATGCTCTCTTAACCACATATCCATAATGCAAAAATGAAGAACGGAAAGTGAAAAACAACATAAATTATTATTTCCAAATGGGTCAAAACTATTCTGTTAAGTATTTCTTTCTCTACTCTCATCTCAAGTCAACATGGCTTGTTCAGTTGTTTGATTAGCAATAAGGAACGTTCTTAGAAAAATGTCAATGAGCAATTGTGACAAGATTGAATCAACTTGTTAAAAATATTATGTTAAAGAATTACATCAACATAACAGACTAATCTTTAGAAAAAATTAATAATATTAAAAAATAATAATAAAGTAACAATAGCACATAATACTTGCAATCCATGGCTACAATAATGGTATCTAATATCCCACCACATTTGTTCCATGAAGAGAAATAAAAAACTGCATCCATCCCAAGTGTATAGAAGCTTTTGATTTACTAATGAAATAAAAGATAAAAAGAATTACTATTCATCTATTTACGGACGTTAGAACAACATGTATCAATTCTTTCACTTAGAACAATATTTAAAATAATGTCTTGTAAGACATGAAATAAAAATTGTAAGGTTAAACTAACATATATAAAATGAGAATCAACTCTTAGATTGTTGGAAATATTTAATTTTATCTCCTTTAATAATTTGCAAACAAAATAAACAAAAATTAAAAGTTACCGGCCTCCGGAAAAGTCGCGCACGTAGCACTGTCCTAAGAGTTGATTCGGGTCTATGTGCAGACTTTGTCCGAATGCTCCTAGTGGTAAAACTTCCGCTCTACCGGTATCCCGTCGTCGCACACAACTCGGGGAGATTGACCCGAACTTATCTTTATTCAGAAGATAGAAAAAAATCAGAATGAAAGTGGATGATGGAATAAAAATTTTGTAGAACGTATAGACAAATTTTAGAGAGTGGAAATCTTTTTTTTTCTCTTTCAACAACACAAAGGAGACATGCGTATATAGGAACCATGTCATAAAACCAATAAATCAATGGTCCTTCAATAGGGTATCAATGGTCATTCAATAGAGTTTAATAGAAATAAAAGTGGGATAAGGGATAATAATGTGACCATTTAGGGAGTTTAAGAAATGACACTCAATAAAATTTTAATGTGAATAAATGGAATAATAAAAAAGAAAAAAATTGATTTTTTTCATTAACAATTACAACAGTTACTGGAAATAGATATAAGACTTTGGTTGGATGACAAAAGATTAGTAAATTTAGTCCCGAAGACGTATTATTTTTTCGCTCAAAAGATATGTAATATAGCATGCAAAAATTCCGTGTCTAACATCTAAAAAAATAAAAATTATATTTTCAGTTTACAGACATATGCATGCACTCTTGTGTGGACGGCCATTAGTTCCTTTTTGCTGAAGATATTTTGCCGATGAGTTCAGTTCTGAACATATCAGTGTGTGTGTGTTTTTTTAGGAGTAATTTTTGAAGTTGTACCGTGGCTCAAATCCATCCAATAGTCCAGAGGGAAATTCAAATCCGAGATCTGTGCTCGAATGGCCTTCCGCACTACCACTAGGCTAGTGCCTTAGGGACTAGCCTAGTGTAATGTTGAATAGCTAGTTAGTCAAGTACAACAAGGAAGAAAATACAAAAAAATTCATCTACAGGGAAGAAGAATTAAGTATTTGCGTAAAAGAGGAAAATTTTAAAAAAATTGCTGATGCAGGGATCTGACACCAGTGTCACTGGCGCCAGTGTGACTGGCGCCAGCCTATTTTTATTTTTTTGGCGCTAGTGGCACTGGTGCCAGATCCTTGTATCAACAATTTCTTCAAAAAATTTCTCTTTTACGCAAATACTTGATTCTTACTTCCTGTAGGTGAAATTTTTTGGAAAAAAATACGAGTTTGTTGACAACTAATAGCATTTTTATTCTAAAAATTTACGGAGAATATTGTTACGTTGCTTTAGATTTTATGGTAAACCTAGTCACCTTCACGTGCGTTGTACGTATAAAAAAAAATAATAGCATTAATAAAGTATATAAAAGTTTAAATTATATTAAAATATTTTAAATTTAATTTTAATATATTTTAATATGATTTGTTATGATTATTTTTCAAATTATGGATATGTGTTTAATTAGATAATATTATATAGTTAGTTTAAATATAATTTTAATTTTAAATATATTCTAGTATTTGGTGGTTTCTAATTTTTACGTGAGGAGAAAGGGTTCGGTTATCCACACAGAAGATAAAAAAGGTAGTTATTTTTAATTTTTAATTTTTTAGAAAAAATGGTTGATGATATAAACGGCTTAGACGGTTCAAGATTGAGTCGCTTTGAAGTCGCTTTGTAATAGTAGAACTTTATAATAGTAGAGATTAGTCTTGGATCCATGCAAACAGTATAGATGCACCTTTTTATTAACGAAATTGTATATATTTAATCTATTCATCGCCATCGATGTAAATGTCGATAAAGTTTTGAGCTGGAGTCGGAGTAATTAATTTCAAAATCATGTGTAATTGTTCACTTTGTATAATTTATTCGGTAATTGGAAGAAAATATTGGTCACGAATTAATGATTTGTAGGAAAGAGGATGATAAATAAAAAAAATGTGTTTTACAGAGAGTCAGTCACGTTACTATTTTTATTTTGATTGGACGTGCATGCCAACTTGTAGGGCGTTGATTATTGGTACATTCTATTCCAATTGCCATCCGCCACCAGCAATATATATTCCGAAGAGACAAAATCTTGTTACGTCACCGTGTCCGTCTGACACGTGACACGCGTGGACAAGACACATGCAAAGCCCGCGCGCATGCTAGCCCGCTGCTGACTTTCTTTTCACTCATGAGATCACAACTTCCGTGACTCCGTCTTCTTCCCTTTCTGCTAGTCAAATTGCCTTGTCCTCTTCTTCCTCCTGCATGCGCCCTTTAATTGCTCTTGTTCTCATCCTCGACTCAAAACTAACCCCTGCAAAAGTCAACCCACACCTAAAAAGAAATTTGCATGCATGCAATATATCAATGAAGAAAAGAAAAAGTTGAATGCTTCTTCCTTTCAAAGTATCTCTCCAAATTATTTTTTCTTATATGACAGTTGATATGACGATTAATATGATAGCTAACATGACAAATTTTACAATTTGTAATAAAACTAAAATTAATATTAATATTAATGTTAATATTAATATTGATATTAGTATTAAAAAATGGATAATTAATTTTTTTTATTAAATTTGTTATATCAGTTGCCATATTAGATAACAATTAATGTCATTTAACACGTCACGTCAGCTGCCATTTAAGGACTAATAATTTGAGGGACAATCTTGAGGGACGAATAACATTACTAAAAACAACTGTACATATTTTATGGAAGCCGGCTTAGAAGATAAGGTTCTCACGATAAATACCATAAAGTTACCAAAGCCCCTCTAATATGGCAACAAAAAATTCTAGAAGTCCTGTACATATCCAGAACTATTAAAAAATATGAGTGCTAAAATTTTGAGTATTTATCTGCATATAAAAGACTATCAAAATTCTGACAGTTAATATATATAAAATCAAGATTGTCAAAATTTAGTCCCCCAATGAATTAGGATACCGAAAGTGTAGCGTCGTTAACACTTTTTGTAGGTATGATGCCCTAATCACTTTCGAGTCCCCATCCTTAGGTACGAGCTACCTGCAAACCTAGTCGAGCTCGAGCTTGAACATGAGTTCTCAAGCTCCAGATCGGTTCAATAGTTAAGCACGAGCTCGGGTTTGATAATTTTAGGCTATTGGCAATCCAAGCTTGAACCTGCCATGCTCGAAATTGCAACCCTACACTGCAAGTCCAGGTCAATGTTCCTAGGAAAGGTAGGTTGGTGCTGGCTAGTTCTGCAACAACAATTTTTAGACGTGGAGGGCTCGATCCTGACAATATTTAGATTTGCATTTGTATTAGTTGAAAGAAAGCCCCGTCGAACCTTTACTTTAGTGGTTCAACATTTGCGTATTTGTTGAGCTTGCAGTGGTTGTAGCCCATCCATTTGATGCGCATCCAAACCACCCCCATTACGGAAATTTGGATAAACATAGGCAGACAAACTGTTTAAATTAGCACAGGGGCAGTCTGGTAAATCTACGTAACTTCATACTTTACATAGCCTAGGCGTTACATGGAATACTAATGCAAACTACAACAAGAACTACTCCTCTCAACTCTGTTCTGATGGAGGAAGTTGGCGAAGCAGAGATCGATATCGACTGGCTCGACGGGTTCGGAGAGGAGCTGGCAGCCCTCGTCGCGCCCAGGGAGTACAAGCAGGCAGAAGAAGCCAATGCTCCTTGTGTATCTTTAGTGAACAGGCTCATCTCTACCGTCTACTCTGGCCCTACGATCAGCGACATCGAGAGCGCACTGTCACTGAGATTTCCCAGCAGCAGCAGCAGCGATGCAGACGGTGGCAGCATTTCTCGATCTGTGTAAACCCGAGTTTTAACTTCTGCTCCGTGCTTTTTCTTCGTCGTCATGTCTTACAGTCGTCTCAAATCATTTGTTGTTGTTCTTGTAGGATTTCGATGCCAGAGAAGGGATTCTGCAAGGCAGAGAACAAGTACACACTTAGGATGAAGAGCTGTGGGAGTACACTTGCAGATGATGGTTACAAATGGAGGAAGTATGGGCAGAAATCCATCAAAAATAGCCCTAATCCAAGGTGATTACAACTCTTCAAACATATATATACAAAAGATTAATAGCAAATTTTTCACAAGAATTCTGACCTTGGTATTATGGTCCGAAATCTGAATCATGAATTTTCACAATACTCTACTCTCATAGCAAATTCACCAAATCTTCTGCAGAAAAAGAGTCATAGTGGCTTTCACAACAATTCTTTTTTTGTTTCCACTGGCCAAGAAGAAGCAAATTTGTAAGCAACTATATGTTTATAATGAAAATCAAGTACCAAATTCAGTATAGCAAAGTGCAAGAAAATGGAGGATAGAGATAGGTTTTATTAGAGAAGTTTTATATTGGTTTTAGGGTCAAACTAGTCACGTGCACTGCACATCAGGGTTCAAGTATCGGTATCGGACCCTTCCTATGACTATCGGGATCAGTCGAAATCAGCCGTATTGGCAGTATCGACAATTTCGGATCGGAGTATCGAATTTTTTTTGGCATAAAAAAGCAAATAATTATTAAAAATTTAGAAAAAAAATATTTTATAGATTTAGCCATAAATTTAAGTATTATGTGTTCTTTCTAAATAGTTTTGATGTAAAAATGAAATAAAAGTCACCATTGATGATTGGTTTACCTGCGATAAATAAATTTTCTTCATTTACGTGCTTTTACAACATTGCTACACTTTTACATACTTGCTTATTGGTCTTTTTTATTTAATTTTATGTATCGAATTGACTGGAAAAGAGACCCCCAACGTCGACTTCGATATCAGTCGGCATCAGTAGTAGTCGGTATCAGATCGGGACATGCCATATTGTATCGATATCGGCCGTATCGGATCGGTATAGAAAGATACTGCAAACTACGCTGCAAATGACCGTTAACTGTGATGGAGAAGGTTAACATAGGGTGCAACCTGTCACGCACAAAAGTTTGCACCCCACCGAGACGGATTTGTATAACTCTCCACGGACCGGCGTTATGCGGAAAGCTTCCGGAACATTCTAGAAGATGACTGAAGTCTCTAGAAGATAGTGGATCTCTCCAGAAGGTCCAAGATCGTTCTAGGCGGCCCAAGATCCTTCTGGATGGCCCGAGAAGTTTTCTTTTATATTCTTAGGAAATAATACTAGAATATGCCGTTTCAGTTATGGTAGGAAGAATAATCCCTGGAATATTCTTTCCAAAAGTTTTCTTGTAAAGCTCTATGAGCCATTATAAATAAGGGGGGAGGCCTCATTTATTTCTCACCACCCAAAGTTGTAGTCTTTTCTAGTATAGTGAAGTTTTAATCTTCCACTCTCTCTCTCTCTCTCTTTTGTTCCACAATATTCTCAATGTCGCCTTAGCGATCTAGCTAAGCGTTGGGGGAAGACTTGCACGACTCTTCGAGGAGGAAGATAGTATGCCGCACGGATCGAAGTGTAGCCTAAAACACTAAGTCCGTGACAAGTGGTATCAGAGCGAAGGTCGGTTGGTGCCATGTCGACATCCGAGAACGTCCAGGAGGGACCCGCGTCGCCTAAGGAGGGGCACGCCAAGACGCACAAGTGGGGCAAGAGCAAGGAGTCTGCGGTGGAGCGTAGCCTTGCCGGTCTTGCCGAACGTGTTGAGGTCTTGGAGACGGGTTCGAGAGACATGGAGATGCGCATGGGCTCCGTGGAGCAAAGCAACACGAGGTTAGAAAGGTACTTCGATGAGCTGGAGAGTGACGTCACTTCGTCCATGGCAATCTTTCGGAAGCAATTCCAAGAGATCCGATCCGCACTTGAGGAGCTCAAGGGGCATCGTGCGAAGATTGAGGACTTGCGTAGGAAGGTCCAAGGCTACGGGAGCTGAAGACCGTAGTCGAGAGTTGCGGAGAACTCAAGACCAAAGTTGCCATCTTGGAGAAGGCCGTTGCGAACGGTGGACCTTCGAGTAGGGAGGCACCGAGGCGAAGGAAGATCCCTGAGCCAAAATCCTTCAGCGGGGTGCGTGATGCCAAAGAAGTTGGAAACTTCTTGTGGAACGTGGAGCGATACTTCAAGGCGTTGCACATTAACGATGACGCCGAAAAGATGGATATTGCTCCACTCTACTTCACAGACGATGCGATGTTGTGGTGGCGTCGAAGGTGCACGAAAGCCGAGAAGGGTTTGTGTTCGATAGAGACTTGGGAGGATCTCAAGAAGGAGATCAAGTCCCAGTTCTATCCAGAGAATGTGGAGTTTGCAGCGCGGCGGAGCTTGCGGCAACTCAAGCATACCGGGACGATCAAGGAGTACGTCGCGGAGTTTACACGCATGATGCTCGCGATATCTAGCATGGGCGAGGAGGATCGTTTGTTCTTCTTCCTCGATGGACTCAAACCTTGGACGGCTCAAGAATTGCAGCGACAGAGGGTGCAAGACTTGAACACCGCCATGGCAGCAGCTGAGCGGCTCGTCGAGTACATGTGGGACGATAACGATGCCGAGGCCAAGCCAAAGTCCACCAAGGAGAATGGTGGGGGAGAGCAGGAGAGCTCTCCTAAGGAGGGTCCGTCTGAGCAGAAGAAGCACGAGAAGGCCCAACCCGAGCGAGTTGTTTCATGCTTCATATGCGGAGAGAAGCACTTTGCTCGAAATTGTCCGAGGAGGAGCATGCGTTTGAATGTCGTCCAAAGCGAGAAGGTAGAGGACGATGACTGCAAAGTGGAAGCGCACATGGGAGCGTTGCGCTTACTCAATGCCATGAAGACCAAGTCTGCTGTATCGAGGACTACGAGCAGGGAGCTCATGTACGTTGATATGAGGATCAATGGCATAAGCACATGAGCGTTGGTTGACATGGGCGCCACCCATAACTTCATCACGGGCGCGGAGGTCCGTCGCTTGGGTCTAGCCTTGGAGGAAGATTCGGGCATGATGAAGGCGGTCAATGCGGAGGCGCGTCCCGTGCAGGGGGTAGCCAAGGGAGTCCGCATAGCGGTAGAAAATTGGTCGGGTGTTACCAATTTCACTGTTACATCGCTGGATGACTTCAAGATGATATTGGGCATGAATTTTCTTATCGCGGCTAAGGCGATTCCGATGCCACATTTGGGAGTTGTCGGCTTCATGGAAGAAGGCTCATCGTGCATGGTGAAAGGTGCACGCGGCAAGCCTTCGAAGGGGAAAGCTATCTCTGCTATTCAGCTCAAGAGAGGTGGCAAAAGGGAGACGGCATACCTAGCGGTGCTCGAGAAGAAGGAAGGCTTCTAGGAGGAAGGCCTTTCATGCGAGACCAAGGGTGTTGCAAAGGGGCGTCCCGATGAGCCACTTCCATGGAGGGAAGTAGACCGTGCTACCAGGCTGGGCTCGAGGGCAGAGAAGCAGGTCGCAAGCTGCGCGAAGGCAGAAGCGACGAGGCGGAGTAACTCGCGCAAGGAGTTGCTCAAGGCTCGTGAGGGACATTCAGGTCGACTGGCTTGCAAGGGGGCTCGCATGCGCGAAAGTGTGCAGAACCATGTGCATCCACGAGACGAGGGAAATCGACGACTTGACAACCCGCACGACATTCGTCATGTGCCGAGGAGGGCACGGACCGAGGCCAGAGTTGGTGCGGCGAACCAGTTTACTTCCGATCTTGAGGAGAAGATGGACAAAGGGAAGCGCCGCACGAGACTTGTTGCACAAAAATTTGCACCCCACCGAAACGGATTTGCATAACTCTCCACGGACCGGAGTTATGCGGGAAGCTCCTAGAACATTCTAAAAGATGGCGGAAGTCTCTAGAAGATAGTGTATCCCTCCGGAAGGTCCAAGATCGTTCTAAGCGGCCCAAGATCCTTCTGGATGGCCTGAGAAGTTTCCTTTTATGTTCTTAGGGAATAATACTGGAATATGCCGTTCCAGTTATGGTAGGAAGAATAATCCCTGGAATATTCTTTCCAGAAGTTTTCTTGTAAAGCTCTATGAGCCATTATAAATAAGGGGGGGCCCTCATTTGTTCATCACCACTCAAAGTTGTAGTCATTTCTAGTATAGTGAAGTTTTAATCTTCCACTCTCTCTCTCTTTTGCTCCACAATATTCTCAATATCGCCTTAGCGATCTAGCTAAGCGTTGGGGGAAGGCTTGCACGACTCTTCGAGGAGGAAGATGGTGCGCCGCACGGGTCGAAGTGTAGCCTAAAACACTAAGTCCATGACAAACCGTCAAAAAGTTAATGGTAGCGATTTACAGGTAAGAATAGCATGCATGTGAATCTGAACATAAAAATAGTATGTGATATCAATCTGCAAAAGCAAAAGTAAAGTGGTATTTGAAGGCTAATTAGCCCTACAATTATGTCCAACCACTTAATTAGTGAACATATATATTTGATAAAAAGCAAAAAAAGAAAAAGAAAAAGAAAAAGGAAGGGTACTTACAATTCTTAGCTGTACTGGAGGAATTTCTAGCCTTGGAAACTTCTAATTTCCACGTACACCAAAAATTCTCACTGACACCAAGGGAGTTCATCAAAAGTTGCACTCAATTCCCATAAATAACCAAGTTCTAGTAGGTGCATCTTGAAAGAAACCATCATTTTCCACACTGGGAAACTTCCCTCTCTCAAGTCACCCAGTACTTTTCAGCTAGAAACCATAATAAATAAACCCAACCCCACCAGAGTCTACACCCCAAATTTGGGAACCAGTCTTTAAATCCCTGTCTGGTCCAAAACTGGTGCCAATTCCTATACATCTTTTGCTTCAAACCATGAAATTTGTCACTTAAAAATCATTGTGCAACTATTACTCGGCTTAAGATAGCCGAATGAAAGGGAATGAACACATGGACTGCATCCCATATGGAATTCTTGACATCATAACTATTGGAATAAAGCAGTTAGAAAGTTGCAGGCCGCTCCCTGATGTAAATCATATTTACAAGTAGGGAAACTAAAAAAACACTAGCAAATATATACTTTACGGTTAAAGACAGATCAAACATGCCACTACAAATGCATAATTGTAGTAAGAACAGCATAAGTATACCAAAAAAAAGAGCAGTAATCAAGGAAGGCTGTACACCTATGTTGCACGGACACAGAAAAATGGTGTCCATACCCGTACCATATTAGTGCAACATAGTTTACTACATTGTACCTATTCAAAAGTGAGTGTATCGTGAACCTGTATCATCTCCTCTTCCATGTCCATATTTGTGCAACATAGATGTACATTTTGTGAACATGTCAGTCCAACACTGCAACCGAACCGCCAACGAAATACCAAACTTAACATGCTTTATTTCTCTGTTTCCGAAAAACAGGAGTTACTATAGGTGTACCAACCCTCGGTGCAACGCAAAGAAGCAAGTAGAGAGATCAACAGAAGATTCGGAGGTGTTCATAGTCACATATGAAGGCCTACACCTCCACTATACCTACTCACATTTCCTCTTACCAAAGCCACAAGATTCCCCACCCACCACCGCTCTTCATGTGCCAAAAAAGCCCAAGACGCAAGCCAACATCATCTCGGAGGCCCCACAGACGGCAGAATCCAAGACACAGAGCACAATTACAACAAATGGAGAGATGCAGAGTGAGAAGGTTGGAGAAGGAAACACACAGGAATGGTTTCTGAAAGATTTCACGACGAAAGGTTCGGTGGCAGGGGACGAGGACCTGCAACATGGGCTGATGCTCGAAAAGGAGCAGAGCCCACAGGGGCTGTTGGAGGATGTCGTACCCTGGCTTGTGAGGAAGCCTTGCGGCTTAACCACATCTTCCAATGAACAATCCTCCTCCTACTCTCATGCAGCTTCTCCTTCCAACTCATCCTCATTTTCGTGGTCTCCCACCTATTCTTTCCTTGATGAGTGTATATTATCCGACATTATCACAAGTTTGTAGGTATAAAGATTAGTACCGCTATATATAGCTTCACAAAGCCTTTTGTATATACAGATATGATACTCCTATTCAGTTTCAACGCAACCTTGGAGGCCAAAAAATGTTATCCACCACTACTACACCAGAGAATGAATCAGTCGACAGATGAAATAAATGGAGCAGTGCAGATCAACTGGACATTGTGATTTGATATGTACATTAATAATAATGGATAATCTCCGCTATAGAGGAGCATCGGATTGCTGTTTGACGATGAATAATTCAACGAAAAGTGTTTATGTTTAAGCTTCCAATAATATTATTTCATTTGGCTCTTTGGCTTATAATGCCACAGTTCAATGCAGTCTCTTCCGTATCTGATCATTGTCATCTCTTCCTTTAGTCAGTAGTTTCTGAAGAAAAGTTGAAGAAACAAATCACAAGAGAAAAACTGAATCTGGCATCCAATACTGGAGATGAGAGAAGTATTGTTATTGTCTTATTCTTATTACAAATTACATAGCTTTACCTAAAAGAATGAAGAATACCAAGAGCCACCTTGGAATATGACAAGGCTGTCATATTCTCCCTAAAAAACATCTTGGAATATGACAATGCTGCCATGTAAGTATTCTTACAACTTTCAATGTATCCTTTCAACTTCCAACACTTCCCCTCAAGTTGGTGCGAAAATGTCGATAGAGCCCAACTTGGATAATATCTCTTGAAACCTACCAGCAGATAAACTTTTCGTGAAGATGTCAGCTAACTGCTCTTTACTTCAAACAAATGGAGTGCTAATAGTCCTTGCTTGCACATTTTCTCAGACAAAATGGCAATCAATTTTGATGTGTTTAGTTCGTTCATGAAACACCGAATTGGAAGCGATATGACTAGCAGCTTGATTGTCAAAAACATATCAGATGGTTGTGATAAACCAAGACCCAAGTCGTGCAAAAGAGATCGAATCCATATAACTTCACTGGAAGTGGAGGCTATTGCCCGATGCTCAGCTTCTGCACTTGATCGAGCCAAAACATTTTGTTTCTTACTTTTTCAAGTAAATAAATTATCCCCAACAAAAGTACAATAACCTGTGGTAGATCTTCGATCAACTGGACTCCTCGTCCAATCAGCATCAGTATAAGCAAAGATGTGATCATGACCATTCTTTTGCATCCAAATGTCCCGTCCTAGTGAGCCTTTTAAATACTGCAAGATTCGGTTTACAACAGCCATGTAATGATCTCTTGGAGAATGCATAAAACGACTAACCAAACTTACAACATAAGTAATGTCTGGACAGGTAATGGTGAGATAGATTAATCGACCAAGCATACGTTGATATTGACTTACATCGAATAATAATTCACCACTTTCATCGAGCTTGTCACTGCTATGTGTAGGAGTCCGTTGAGGTTTGAATCCCACCTTTCATGTTTCTTGAAGTAAATCTAAAACAAATTTTCATTGATTAAGAAAAACACCCTTCTCTGAATAGGCAATTTCCAGTCCAAGAAAATATTTTAAGACACCTAAGTCTTTCATAGCAAATCTAAAACATGCTGGAAGTTGAAAGGATAATTGGAAGTTATAAGGATACTTGCATGACAGCCTTGTCATATTCCAATGTGTCTCTTGGAGAGAACATGGCAGCCTTGTCATTTTCCAAGGTGTCTCTTTTTCTTCTCCATTCTCCTATATAAAGCTATGTAATTTGTAATGAGAATAAGACAACAACAATACTTCGCTCCTCTCCAGTATTGGATGCCAGATTCAGTTTTTCTCTTGTGATTTGTTTCTTCAACTTTTCTTAATGGTATCAGAGTAGGTTTATGCTCGCTTATTAAAGTTTTTTGTTGGCACCTGGTGTGACCTCAAAGTTTCTTAATTTTTTTAGCTTCTCAAATAGCTAAAATTGATGAAAACTAGGTTATGAAGTTGTCTCATGTCCTTTATGGGCTAAACTACATTGCTTAGCAAAGAGTTGTGACTCTTGCTCTTGGAGGAAAGTCCAATTTAGGATATATTGATGGTACCATCACTAAACCAAGTGCAGAAGAACCTACCAAGGTTAGTAAATGACTGGCCACTTATCATCTTGTTATGTCCTGGCCTCTCAACTCTATGGAAGCCAATATCGCTGAAATCTTCACTTTCTCCAACTCCGCAAACGACTTATGGGACTGTTGCGAAATTATATGGTAATCAAAATAATGATGCTCGAATTTTTCAAATTCAACGGCAGATTTCAGAATCAAAACAAAGTAATAAAACCTTTATTGAACATTATGGTTGTCTCAAAAGGCTATGGGACGAGTTAAATGTTTATCGACCTCATACTACTGATCCAAAGATTCTTCTTCAACGCATCGAAGAAGATAAGATATTTGCCTAACTACACCGTTTGAAGGAAGATTATGGAATCTGACATCCAATACTGGAGATGAGAGAAATATTGTTATTGTCTATTTTCATTACAAATTATATAACTTTATATAGGAGAATAAAGAAAACCAAGAGACACCTTGGAATATGACAAGGCTGTCATGCAAGTATCCTTACAACTTCCAATGTATCCTTCCAATTTCCAACACTCTCCCTCAAGTTGGTGCGAAAATGTCGATAGGACACAACTTGGATAATATCGCTTGAAACCTTGCAGCAGATAAACTTTTTGTAAAGATGTCAGCTAAGCTCTTTACTTTGAACAAATGGAGTGCTAATAGTCCTTGCTTGCATATTTTCTCGGACAAAATGACAATCAACTTCGATGTGTTTAGTTCGTTCATGAAACACCGGATTGGAAGCGATATGAATAGCAGCTTGATTTTCACAAAACATATCAGATGGTTGTGATGAACCAAGACCTAAGTCGTGCAAAAGAGATGGAAGCCATATAACTTTCCTGAAAGTGGAGGCCATTGCACGATACTCAGCTTCTGCATTTGATCGAGCCACAACATTTTGCTTCTTAATTTTCCAAGTAACTAAATTATCCCCAACAAAAGTACAATAACCTGTGGTAGATCTCCGATCAACTGGACTTCCCGTCCAATCAGCATCGGTATAAGTAGACATGTGATCATGACCATTCTTTCGCATCCAAATGTCCCGTCCTGGTGAGCCTTTTAAATACTGCAGGATTCGGTTTACAACAGCCATGTGATTGTCTCTTAGAGAATGCATAAAACGACTAATCAAACTTACAACATAAGTAATGTCTAGACGGGTAATGGTGAGATAGATTAATCGACCAACCATACGTTGATATTGACCTACATCGGATAATAATTCACCACTTTCATCGAGCTTGTCACTGCTATGTGTAGGGATTCGTTGAGGTTTGAATCCCATCTTTCCTGTAGTAAATCTAAAACATATTTTCGTTGATTAAGAAAAACACCCTTCTCTGAATAGGCGATTTCCAATCCAAGAAAATATTTTAAGACACCTAAGTCTTTAATAGCAAATCTAAAACATGTTGAAGTTGAAAGGATACATTGGAATGTTGGATCCAAGATTCAATTTTCTCTTGTGATTTGTTTCTTCAACTTTTTTTAATGGTATCAGAGCAGGTTTATACTCTCTGATAAACCAAGTGTAAAAGAACCTACCAAGGTTAGTAAATGTTTGGCCACTTAACATCTTGTTATGTCCCGATTTCTCAACTCTATAGAAGCCAATATCGTTGAAATCTTCACTTTCTCTGACTCCGCAAACGACTTATGGGACTGTTGCGGAATTATATGGTAATCAAAATAATGTTGCTCGAATTTTTCAAATTCAACGGGAGATTTTAGAATCAAAACCAGGTAATAAAACCTTTATTGAACATTATGGCCGTCTCAGAAGGCTATGGGACGAGTTGAATGTTTATCGACCTCATACTACTGATCAAAACATTATTCTTCAACGCATCGAAGAAAATAAGATATTTGCCTTGCTACACAGTTTGAAGAAAGATTATGAATCTGGCATCCAATACTGGAGAGGAGAGAAGTATTGTTATTGTTTTATTCTCATTACAAATTACATAGCTTTATATAGGAGAATGGAGAAGACCAAGAGACACCTTGGAATATGACAAAGCTGTCATGTTCTCCCCAAGAGACCTTGGAATATAACAAGGCTGTCATGCAAGTATCCTTACAACTTCCAATGTATCCTTTCAACTTCCAACACTCCCTCTCAAGTTGGTGCGAAAATGTCGATAGAGCCCAACTTGGATAATATCTCTTGAAACCTTGCACCAGATAAACTTTTCGTAAAGATGTCAGCTAACTGCTCTTTACTTCGAACAAATGGAGTGCTAATAGTCCTTGCTTGCACATTTTCTCGGACAAAATGACAATCAACTTCGATGTGTTTAGTTCGTTCATGAAACACCCGATTAGAAGCGATATGAAGAGCAGCTTTATTGTCACAAAACATATTCGATGGTTGTGATGAACCAAGACCCAAGTCGTGCAAAAGAGATCAAAAACATATAACTTTACTGGAAGTGGAGGCCATTGCACGATACTCAGCTTCTGCACTTGATCGAACCACAACATTTTGTTTCTTAATTTTCCAAGTAACTAAATTATCCCCAACAAAAGTACAATAACCTGCGGTAGATCTTCGATCAACTGGACTCCCCATCCAATCGGCATCGGTATAAGCAGAGATGTGATCATGACCATTCTTTCGCATCCAAATGTCCCGTCCTGGTGAGCCTTTTAAATACTGCAGGATTCGGTTTACAACAGCCATGTGATTATCTCTTGGAGAATGCATAAAACGACTAACCAAACTTACAACATAAGTAATGTCTGGATGGGTAATGGTGAGATAGATTAATCGACCAACCGTATGTTGATATTGACCTACATCGGATAATAATTCACCACTTTCATCGAGCCTGTCACTGCTATGTGTAGGGGTCCGTTGAGGTTTGAATCCCATCTTTCCTCTAGTAAATATAAAACATATTTTCGTTGATTAAGAAAAACACCATTCTTTGAGTAGGCGATTTCCAATCCAAGAAAATATTTTAAGACACCTAAGTCTTTAATAGGAAATCTAAAACATGTTGGAGTTGAAAGGATACATTGGAAGTTGTAAGGATATTTGCATGACAGCCTTGTCATATTCCAAGGTATCTCTTGGAGAGAACATGAGAGTCTTGTTATTTTCCAAGGTGTTAGGAATATGACAAGGCTGTCATGTTCTCCTACACATAGCAGTGGAAATCGCCTATTAAGAGAAGGGTGTTTTTCTTAATCAATGAAAATACGTTTTAGATTTACTACAGGAAAGATGGGATCCAAACCTCAACGGACTCCTAACACATAGCAGTGAGAAGCTCGATGAAAGTGGTGAATTATTATCCGATGTAGGTCAATATCAACGTATGGTTGGTCGACTAATCTATCTCACCATTACCCGTCCAGACATTACTTATGTTGTAAGTTTGGTTAGTCGTTTTATGCATTCTCCAAGAGATAATCGCATGGTTGTTGTAAACCGAATCTTGCAGTATTTAAAAGGCTCACCAGGACGGGGCATTTGGATGCGAAAGAATGGTCATGATCACATCTCTGCATATATCGATGCTGATTGGACGGGGAGTCCAGTTGATTGAAGATCTACCACAGGTTATTGTACTTTTGTTGGGAATAATTTAGTTATTGGAAAAGTAAGAAGCAAAATGTTGTGGCTCGATCAAGTGTAGAAGCTGAGTATCGTACAATGGCCTCCACTTACAGTGAAGTTATATGGCTTCGATCTCTTTTGCACGACTTGGATCTTAGTTCATCACAACCATCTGATATGTTTTTTGACAATCAAGCTGCTATTCATATCGCTTCTAATCCGGTGTTTCATGAACGAACTAAACACATCGAAGTTGATTGTCATTTTGTCCGAGAAAATGTGCAAGCAAGGACTATTAGCACTCCATTTGTTCGAAGTAAAGAGCAGTTAGCTGGCATCTTCACGAAAAGTTTATTTGCTGCATGGTTTCAAGAGATATTATCCAAGTTGGGCCCTATCGACATTTTCGCACCAACTTGAGGGGGAGTGTTGGAATTTGAAAGGATACATTGGAAGTTGTAAGGATACTTGCATGGAAGCCTTGTCATATTCCAAGGTGTCTCTTGGTATTCTCCATTCTCCTATATAAATCTATGTAATTTGTAATGAGAATAGACAATAACAATACTTCTCTCCTCTCCAGTATTAGATGCCAGATTCATAATCTTCCTTCACACTGTGTAGCAAGGCAAATATCTTATCTTCTTCGATGCGTTGAAGAAGAATCTTTGGATCAGTAGTATGAGGTTGATAAACATTCAACTCGTCCCATAGTCTTTTGAAACAGCCATAATGCTCATTAAAGGTTTTATTACCTTGTTTTGATTCTGAAATCTCCCGTTGAATTTGAAAAATTCGAACAACATTATTTTGATTACCATATAATTCCGCAACATAGTCCCATAAGTCGTTTGCGGAGTCAAAAAAAGTGAAAATTTCAATGATATTGGCTTCCATCGGATTGAGAAGCTAGGACATAACAAGATGATCAGTGGCCAGCCATTCACTAACCTTGGTAGGTTCTTCTGCACTTGGTTTAATTATGGTACTATCAATATATCCTAATTTGGACTTTCCTCCAAGAGCAAGAGTCACAGCTCTTTGCCAAACAATGTAGTTTAGCCCATTAAGAAGGACAGAAGACAACTCCATAATCGAATTTTCATCAATTTTAGCCATTTGAGAAGCTAAACAAAGATAGAAACTTTGAGGTCATACCAGGTGCCAACAAAAAAACTTTAATCATAGAGCATAAACCTGCTCTGATACCATTAAGAAAAGTTGAAGAAACAAATCACAAGAGAAAAACTGAATATGGCATCCAATACTGGAAAGGAGAGAAATATTGTTATTGTCTTATTCTCATTACAAATTACGTAGCTTTATATAGGAGAATGGAGAAGACCAAGAGACACCTTAGAATGTGACAAGGCTACCATGTTCTCCCCAAGAGACACCTCGAAATATGACAAGGCTGTCATGCAATATCCTTACAACTTCCAATGTATCATTTCAACTTCCAACAGTTTCCTTTAGTCAGTAGTTTAGGAACTTGGATGGGTTGATATCGGTTGCATTGCATGCTCTTAAACTACGTAAATAAAATATAGTCTACAAAGGGAAAATCACCTCTAAGGCTATATGGCAATGTTTCTCTAGCTTGTAGCCGACTCTGGTATGGATATGGAACCAACTAACGGAGTGTTGATGTCAGGTCCATGGCTATTCGTACAAACATGGTCAAATCTTCTAGGAAGTAAGAGAGCTTTCTTGACGTGAACCAGGCTTCAACCTCACTCCAAAGGAAAAAAGATTGGATGTTCATTTATTCTTGAAATTTCACATATCCCATTAGTACCAGTGAATTTGCTTACCCATTTTGTTTATAGTGTGTTGTGCCAAATGTATAAGAAAAAATATTTCTAATGAAGAAAATAAAAGGCTGTATGTTTTATTAATGTTCAAAGGGACCATTTCACAAAACACTAAGGCTGTGTTTGATTGGGCTTTTTTTATGGAAAATATTTCCATCATAAATTTTCCACCAATTGTAGTATTTGATAGCTTATATTTTTCCATGGAATTATTTTCCAAAAACTACCATTTTCATATTTTCTTCTAAAATGGTGGAAAATGAAACTTGTCCAACCCATAGGAAAATATTATTTTCCATGGAAAATAACTATTTCCATGGAAAATAATGACAATCAAACACTAAATTAAGTTTTCCATGGAATTTTTTAAAATTTCATAGAATTTTTTCCCTAGGAAAATAATTCCATGGAATTAATTTCTTTTCCACATATTTTCCACCTTGCAATCAAAGACACCCTAAGGGTGCGTTTGATTACAAGGTGGAAAATAAATTGATTCCACGGAATTAATTTGGGTGTTTGATTGTCGTTATTTTCCTTATTTTCCATGGAAATTGATATTTTCCTATTGGCTGAGCCAGTTTTATTTTCCACCATTTTGAAGGAAAATATGAAAAATGATAGATTTTTTGAAAATAATTCCATGGAAAATATACGCTATCAAACACTACAATTGGTGGAAAATTTGTGATGGAAATATTTTTCATGGAAAAAAAAGCCCAATCAAACACAGCCTAAGTATATGGGTTAACTAGTTCCATACCTAATGCAGCTTCCTCCAACAATATACATGTACTCATGCTATCAGAATATTGTGACATCCATTTATCACCGGGGCCGTGGCTCGATCCTGAAACCGCCCACCACCAAGCCGCCCCTCAGCCTTATACCTCTCCTCATTAACCACTAGGATCACTTAATATATATATAGTCTTCGAATATAGGTATAAGATAATTTCACACAAGCGTAACATGGTACATGTATGGTTGATGACATGGGTAGCTCATTGCTCAGCTATTTAGCACTCGTTTTGGACACGGCTATGGATAAGGACATTTTCAAATAGGTACAATGTAGTCACATTTGTTGCACAAATGCGGACATGGACACGAGTACGGGCACCATTTTCCCATGTCCGTGCAACATAGTTGCTCACAGATCCTCACATCTTGAGTTCAGTTATTTTCTCACAAGGAAGACACATTATATTGAGACACATTATATCAAAGTAATGAGCCTGAATAGATAATATTGATACAGCTTATAACATATATTTAAGAAAAAAATACAGTCACAATTACCTGAACTCAAGAAGGTATCAGTTTCCTAGAATTGACTGCAGATCATTGACCAGCATGATATGACCATTCACATAATCTGATTTGTGAAATTGCCTGTTTAAATACAATTGGAGGTTGAGAAGATGAATATAGTGGCTTGATGTACTAGGCCTTCAAATTGTATATTTGTATGGTTTGGACAAAGCAGAAAAGATTAAATTGCTAGATCCATGTGGGGCACAAGGTAATTGATTAGAACAGTTGTTTGTTGGGTGATCCTCTCTTATTATTGGTTACCCCTTACTGCTAATGTCTGAGAGTTTTATTAAACAAGTACATCTTCCTAGGATGTACCAGTTAAAGTCCGATCCCAGTGAAAAGAAGTGTGATGGTGAAGCTTGAAAAGCTCCAACATATGACACAACAGCAAAGCCTTCGTCCGAAATTTGTTTGTATTTCTGAACTCCCCCCCCCCCCCCCCCCCCCCCCCCCCCCCCCCCGGTTAAAGCTTGGCCCTTGCATCCAGGAGAATGTGGGTTTGTCTTGGAAAGAGCCTTCCATAATTGAGGGTAAGGTTGCATATCTTGACCTTCCTTAAACCTTTGCAATTAAAGTCTTGTGCCACTGGGACACTCTTTAAGGCTTCCATTTGAAGATACATAATATGAAACCGTTTGCCTATAAGTAGAACATGTCAACAACAACACATCACCTTTTATCCCAAACTTTTTGGGTCGGCTATTTGAATTCTTTTTTTTTTCCTCCTATTCAGCTCTGTTAAGGACCTTCTCCTCTGTAACGTTAGCGAATAAAATATCCTTCTTTAAAGTCTCAATCCAAGTTACTTTGGGCCTTGGTTCAAGCAGCCTTCACCTATAACCGGATAAAAACATTTCCACGAGATTCTACGAACTTTAATTTCAAATCGAGCTCTGGTTTTGACGTATACTTGCATTCACAATGCGAATATTAAACTCACCAAAAGATAATTAAGCTGTTTTATATGTTTCTCAAACCGACGTGCTACTGAAGGGACCCATAATACACTTGAATTAAGTTGATGAAAGAAGTTCCAACCAACTTCTATTGCTTCAAAGTTGTCACTCACTTTCTTAGTAACCAAACATGGCCTAAGGGAAATTATAGATAAGGTCTTGCACAAAAACGAGTTCTAAACTTCTAATTCCACATCCAAGATGGCAGTTCACAGAAAACATCAGGCCTTTGCTGCAAATATCTGGTTTTATAGAAATTAGAGATCTTGAAGAGAAACCTAACCATTCTTACAGCACCTTACCCAAATCCTATGTTGCATGAATACGGTAAAGGAATATGAATACGAGATACATGCATTTTCAAATAGGTACAAGGCACTCAACAGCATTAATAAAGGACACAGATACAGGTACGGACACGATATGGATACCGACACCATTTTTTATTGTCCATGTAATATAGGTCAAATCCAAATACAAGAGCATGACTCATTACTGACATGCTCAGTATAGAAGATCATAATAGATCCATTTCCTTAACCTTAAATCCTCAAGTAGGATTCTTTACTGCCAATACAATACTAGCCCTTCCAAGAATTTGGGTATTATCTTTCTTATTTCTTCCCACCACATGCTTCAACCATAACTTATAGGTTGCATGGACACGAATACGAATTCAAATACGGACATGACACAAATAAGAAATATGTCGTTTTAAAAAATATTGTGATACGGGTACATCATGGATAAGGTTATATCTACGAATGAAAACATACTTATATATATTGTATATATTACGTCTTAATAATATCTATACTTAAGCGTATTCTGGATAGTAGTTAGGTTCCAAAATGTTATAGAAATGATTAAATGCAAATAAATATTACTTTCTTATATCTCAGTTATGTTTGGCATTATCACATATATGTCAAAATTACTTTCAACTATTTTTCGGGTCTCTTTGGAGCCTAGACATGGGTGAGCCATATCCAACAGAAGTGTTAAATCGTGTAATTTCTTATATCTTAGTTATATTTGGCAAGATCACAAATATGTCAAAACTACTTACAACTATGTTTTGGATCTCTTTGGAGACTAGACATGGTGAGTCATATTCGATAGGAGTATGAAAAAAATATCGTGTCCAATAAGTGTTGGGTATGGATACGGGCACCGATACAGTCCTCTCGAGGAGTATCAGTGCAATATAGACCAGAACCCATCAACTCCATGTAACTATTGAGCAAAAAGGTGAGATTCATTCTTGCTTCATAACCCACCTTGTCGAAGATTTGTCATTTTAAGTCTTGTAGAGGGCACTAGTCTACAAGCTATGCTGCACGAATACGGACACAGATACGAGTGCAGAAACAAATACAAATATGAACATGGATACGTGTAAGGAATACAAACATTTTCAAATAGGTACAAAGGTAGTTAGATATGTTGCACAAGTACGGATACAAACATCAATTTGCTATGTCTGAGCAACATAGAATGCAAGCCATATGGACCTCAGGTAGGAATTTCTCGATCATTCATAGTACCACTCTCCGATTTATGCTTGTCCCGTTACTCTTTCTCATCCAATCCCCTTTCACCTTCTCCTTTATGAAGCCACCATAGGGTACAAGTTTGTCGGAATCTACAAGTGCCTTCTCCGAGCTACGTTCATCACTCAGACTGATAACTTTTCAGGCAATTGAAAGCAATTTTTGTTGTGCTTATCTCATCCACACCACCAAATTATTTGGATTTCGACAGCACTCCAACAACCCCAAGGACCCAACCAATAAGCCAGCCCTCTCTACAATCACATGCTAACTTGCCTTAGCACATATGAACCCTCAGTATATCCCATTTTTTAACCAAACTTGCAACTTAATATTGTGTTTTGGGTCCTATCCTTTAGGGTCTGCTTGGTAATGGTGTTTTCATCGGTTCTGGGGTATTTTTGAACCGACCGTTTATGAAAATTTCTGCTTGTTAATTTTTTTGAAGTACCGGTTTGGTCGGCTCAACACCCCCCCCCCCCCCCCCCCCCCCCCCCCCCCCCCCCTCCCCCCTAAAAAACCGGTGTAATTTAATTTTGGGTGGCTTTACAAACACCCCAAATCGGTGAATTTGGAGGGATTCTATTATTTTATTCCAATAATATCCTCTCCAAAATATATAATTATAACTATTAAGGCCATTCCCTATTTAATTTTATTCATGTAAAAACTTTCAGCACTGTTCCTTAGTGAATTACCAAGCATGGATTGGACTGGTTAAAAAACCGCTACTTAAAAATCACCAAAAATTGGACCCCTCGTAAATGATACTCTAAAAATACCTCATAACCGCTAGCCCTACAATTGCCAAGCAGACCCTTAGGTATTACATGTACTAGTATATATGTACGTGTGTTGCTCATATGATTAAATAGATTCATTGAAACGTTGATCAAGGTTAGCAATTCAAATACGAAACTAAAAACATTATATCAATGTATGGGAATCAGGATGCTGAGCTAAAGGAACAAATTAATCAAAGGAGAATAAGATAAACAACTGAGATCTTGAAGAACGAAAAGCATGAATAATATTACAAATCCTACTACAAAGATCCAAAACCTCGAACTGCATGAATGATATAAGCAAGAAGCATAAATTGAGCATAATCCTTCCAAAATCCAATCTCGAACTGCCAAAATAGACTAAAAGAAGAAACCTCCGCATGAACGGTAAAATCCTAAAGCCAAAAAACAGTTTAATTTCCTTCGAATCAACACCGAAAATTAAACAAGTTTGGAGAAAATGGCAGATCGAAAGAGTCCTGACCTCAAATATGACAGAGGAAACGCAAGCATGAAGGAAATACGATGCTCAACGACAACGGAAGCCTACAGTTCACAACCTCTCCCATCCCTAAGAATCACCGACCTGGCCGCCGTTTGTTCCCCTCTCTCTCTCTCTCTCTCTCTCTCTCTCTCTCTCTCTCTCTCTATATATATATATATATATATATAGAGAGAGAGAGAGAGAGAGAGAGAGGGTTGGCATGTTTATGAGCTGATGGGTTCCTCTGACAAGGCGAGTAGCCTTATCCAGGAAGGGGAGTGGAATTTGCAGGGCCGTTTGATCGAGGTTGTTCATGCGGAAGACATACATACAATGGAGATTGATCGGCAGGGGATGGAAGATTACTAGGGTTTGGAAAGATATGAAGGGAGGAACCAAGTTCAGTACAGCTTTGAACCAAATCAGGAACTTCCATGAGGGGGTAGACTGGACGGAGGTGGTTTGGAACAAAGGGGTGACAGTCAAGAACTCTTTGTGCCTTTACAAAATGTCACGCCCCGAGTCGACAAACCGTTCGTCCCCGGTGTTACTTTGCCGATTCGATCGTCCTCGCTAAGGCGTGATGCCGCACGAGCCTGGAGTTGCGTTCGTGCAAGGCAAGATGACAAGTTCTCAAATGGTTATCTTTGATTTTGATATTAATACGCCAAGTCGAAACTTCACAATTCACATCAGAATATAAGACGCAGTATAGGAAGATAGAAATGCTTTTCATTCATAGCTTGCAACGAAGTGCAAGTCGTAATTTACATTGGATGCCGTTGCGGCTACATTGATTGAAAACAGAAAGAAGATACATTCGACAAGTTGCCTGAACTACGCTTGTTGTCCCATACATTCGCCCCTTTATACAAAGCCGTCGACTTGAATTGGCTTCAAAATACTTCTGCATAGGAAGAGCTTCAAAACGCCTCTCCGTACTTCAGCTCCAGTTTAGTTGGGCGCGCCCGTCGCACCTGGAGAAATTGGGGGAATGGGATTAGCACACTTGCTAAGTGGACGAGACGAACCCACTCTTCTAAACCGACTCTGATTGTTAGGGTAGGCATGCTTTAGAGTTGTCTTTCTATTAGAACTAAATGAATTCAGTTCATATTCGATAGCCATCTTTACGTAATAAAGCATACAGTTCAACATAGCAGTTTGTCATATTTCTTACCACGGCCGTGCTCGTCCCTGCATGAAAAACAGAGAGAATATTTACCCTGCATAAGACAATAGGTGAGCATGCTACTATCTTATATGCGGTCATTGATGTTACACATCACATGGGACTATCTCAATGGCATTTCGGCCCGCTCAGTCTAGGTTGCAAGCCTGACAGACGGTCCGAAATGCATCAGTGCCAAAGCACGATTAATCATTCCCCCTAGGTCGAGTCGATTCCGATGCCCCGAATATCGATTCGAGGAAAATATCAACTTGTGCACAAGCTGTCCATGACCATGCCAATGCGTGAACAGTTTATATATGCAACCAGTTTTGTATAGCGCGGACAGTATTTAACGACATTATCATTTCCCCCAACTCATGCAACGTTTCATTTTCCCCAAGTCGTACTCCCGATTTAGCGTCCCGTAGGCACCAAATTGTCCGAGGCATCATAACCCACAATCGACATTTCATAATATTTTGCAGCACTTGAAATAGTCTATCTTTTTTCGTAAACCTTAAACTTTCTGGTTTATGTGAAAAACTTGTATTTGTAAATCGATACATTTTTTTCGAGTTCTTGACTTAGTGGATTGGCATGCAATTAACTTGGCATCGTTCGATTTGAATGGATTCGAAGCAAGGAATTAAGTTTGCGGGACAGAATAGAAAAGAAGGCCGAATCACCCACCGATTACTTGGCTTCGTGCAGGTCGTCGAAGCGCTACGCAACGTCAATCCTTAGTTACGCGAGCTCCTGCAATGCATCAACACTTTGTTAGATTTCCTTCTTTCCCCCTTGCATCGAAATTGTAATTGCATCCTTGAAAACGACGCGAAAGCACTTCAATCAAGCCCAGCGGCAAAGCTCCAAGAAAACCATACAGCGGTCCGGTCCCGTCGAAGGGACTCTTATAGAGAGCTCGCGCGTCGAGACGCAGCCCGCTGCATCTAGGACTTGTTCCAACAGAAGTCGTTCCATTAGTTGGATCGATTCTCGTATCTTCCGTCCAAATCGAATTGAATCGATGCCGCAAGGCGTTATCGTTTACCAAGCTTAGCGATCGAGTCAGATGGACATCTAAGTTCCCGGCCGATCTGACTCGGCGCTAGCATATTATGAAGTTCCGTCGCCTATCGAAAGCAGGGCGCTACATAATATACCACTAAGAAAAAGTTTCGTCCCGAAACTTAAGAACAAGGGTCGGACCTTAATTTAGACGAACAACGCAGGGTACTTCTCTTTCATCTCCGCCTCCATCTCCCACGTCGACTCCTCGACTGTATGGTTCCGCCAAAGCACGCGGACCAAGGACATCGACCGATTTCGTAGCACCTTTTCCTTGCGGTCCAAAATTTGAATAGGCTCCTCCGAGTAAGACAAGTCAGTACGTAGCTCCAACTGATCGAAGCTAACCACATGACTTGGATCGTGCACGTATTTTCGAAGTTGTGAAACGTGGAAAACATCGTGCACAACAGCTAAGGCAGGAGGTAGTGCGATCCGATAAGCAACCGTCGCAACTCGCTCAATGATCTCGAAGGGGCCTACAAATCTCGGGCTCAACTTGCCTTTAACGCCGAACCGCATCACACCGCGCATGGGCGTTACTTTCAGAAACACATGGTCCCCGACCAAGAACTTTAGCGGTCGTCGACGAAGATCTGCGTAGCTCTTTTGTCGACTTTGCGCGATACGGAGTCTATCTCGAATCAAGCGGACTTTTTCGACGGCCTGTTCCACCAGTTCCGGTCCAAGCACTTGTCGCTCTCCGACTTCATCCCAGCATATCGGCGAACGGCATTTCCTCCCGTAGAGCGCTTCGTATGGAGCCATCTGAATGCTCGACTGATAACTGTTGTTATACGCAAACTCCGCAAGCGGCAAATGCGTATCCCAACTAGTCTTTAGGTCGATCGCACACAGACGCAACATATCTTCTAAGATCTGGTTGACTCTTTCCGTCTGACCGTCTGTTTGGGGATGGTACGCCGAACTAAAGTTCAGTTTGGTCCCCATCGCCGCTTGGAGGCCCGCTTGGAGGCTCGTCCAGAAACGCGATAGGAATCGCCCGTCTCTGTCCGAAATTATTGAGGCCGGCACCCCGTGCAGTCGAACAATCTCATCGACGTAGATTTGCGCTAACCGATCGACGCTCCATCCTACTTTAATTGCGATGAAGTGAGCCGACTTGGTCAATCTATCAACAATGACCCAAATCGCATCATTCCTCCGCGGCGTCTTCGGAAATCCCACAATAAAATCCATCGAGATATTGTCCCACTTCCACTCGGGAATGGCGATGTTCTGCAGCTCTCCGCCGGGCCTCTGGTGTTCCGCCTTCACTTGCTGACACGCCATGCATTGCGATACGAACGTAGCCACGTCCTTCTTCACGCCGTGCCACCAAAAGTTTGTGCGCAAGTCCTTGTACATCTTGGTGCTCCCAGGATGTAACGAGTACTTCGCATAATGCGTCTCCGTCAGAATTTCTTTTCTGAGTTCGGCAGTTTCAGGAATGCAGAGCCTTCCCTTCAATCGCACCGTCCCGTCTCCGTCTTCCGCAAAGTCAGTCGCCCTTCCCGTTGAAATCAGCTCGCGCATCTTCTTCAGGAATGAGTCGTCCTCCTGTGCGGTCTTTATCTTGCTAAGCAGGCTCGATCCTAACTTCAGTTGAACTAGGTGCAGGTGTCGATACTCAATTCCGAGTTCGATACCCATCGCTTCAAGATCTCGCCGTATTTCCTTGTTTATGGCCAGTGTTCCCATAAACATTCTGCTAAGTGCGTCGGCCACCACGTTTCCCTTGCCCGGCGTATACTCGATCGTTAGTTCGTAATCTTTTATGAGTTCGAGCCATCGTCGCTGTCGTAGGTTGAGTTCCCGTTACGTAAACAAGTATTTCAGGCTTTTATGATCTGTGTAGATTCTGCACGCCACACCATAGAGATAGTGCCGCCATAACTTCAATGCAAAGACGATCGCCGCCAATTCTAAGTCGTGCGTCGGATAATTTTTCTCGTGCTGCTTCAACTGCCGTGAAGCGTAGGAGATGACTTTGTCTCTCTGCATGAGTACGCACCCGAGGCCAGTTCCTGATGCGTCGCTGAATATCTGAAAGCCTTCGGGACCGTCTGGAAGTGCAAGGATTGGAGCTGAGACGAGCCGTTGCTTCAACTCTTGAAAGCTGGATTCACAGTCGTCGCTCCATTCGAATACTACTCCCTTCTGGGTGAGGCGAGTCAGAGGCGACGCTAGTTTTGAAAAGCTTCGCACGAACCTACGGTAGTAGCCCGCTAAGCCAAGGAAACTCCAAATGTCGCTAGCCGAGGCAGGTCGTTTCCAATCCACCACCGCAGTCGCTAGCCGAGGCAGGTCGTTTCCAATCCACCACCGCATCAATCTTCTTTGGGTCCACCGCGACACCTTCGGCAGAGATTACGTGCCCGAGAAATGTCACGCTACTCATCCAGAACTCGCACTTACTCTGCTTGGCGTATAGTTTGTTTTCACGCAGAATCTGCAGTACCGTCTTCAAATGTTCCGCGTGCTCTTCCCGATTCTTTGAGTAGACAAGGATATCGTCGATGAATACGACTACAAATTTATCTATTTGAGGTCGGAAGACTCGGTTCATCAGATCCATGAAAGCGGCCGGGGCATTCGTCAAACCGAACGGCATGACGAGGAATTCGTAATGACCATATCGAGTGCGGAAGGCGGACTTCGATACGTCGTCGGACTTGATCTTCAATTGATGATAGCCTGAGCGAAGATCGATTTTTGAAAATACTGACGCGCCTTGCAGTTGGTCAAACAAGTCGTCGATTCGCGGCAAAGGATACTTATTTCGCACGGTCGCCTTGTTGAGTTCCCGATAGTCGATGCATAGCCGCAACGACCCATCCTTCTTCTTCACGAACAATACGGGAGCTCCCCACGGAGAGACGCTAGGGCGAATAAATCCGCGGTCTAGCAACTCTTGTAATTGCACCTTCAGCTCCTTCAGTTCAGCTGGAGCCATTCGGTAAGGCGCCTTGGATATCGGCCGTGTATCCGGAAAAGTGTCGATGCTGAATTCAATTTCTCGATCCGGCGGCATCCCGGACATCTCGTCAGGAAAAACGTCGGAAAAATCTGCCACAACATCAGTCTGCATTGTGTTTGTATTATCCTTCCGCGTGTCTCGGACTGATGCCAAGTATCCCGTGCAGCCGGAACGCAGCATACGCCTCGCCGAGATCGCCGACACCATCATTGCCGTCTTCGAGACCGTACCGCACGAATATGAGAACTCTGTCTCGCCAGGAAGACGAAACACCACTCTTCTCCGCGCACTCGATCGTTGCACGACAAGCCCCCAACCAATCCATGCCCAGGATTATGTCGTAATCTTTGATGTCTAGTACGACAGCATCCAAGGATAGATATCTTCCTCCGATGCAAATGTGGCCATCCCTACAAATAAAGTTTGCAGGCATATCGACTTCCGACGGAGTGCTAACGCTAATATTTATATCTAATGATTGCATGGTTATTTTATTTTCTTTCGCAAAATCAGCAGATATAAAGCTATGCGTCGCACCCGAATCGAATAATACTCGAGCAGGTATACTTTTGTAGAGTAATATACCTGTTACAACAGTATCGGACGCAAACGCCTCGTCCCGAGTTAAGGCATAAACTCGGCCTTGAGCTCCGTGGCGTTGATTCTGTTGGTTGATGGGCACCGCATTTGCGCCTTGCAGTGCCGGCGTTTTATGCGGATTCGGAATGTTCCTTGGGGGGTTATGTTGATTCTGAACTCTCTTCGGGCAATACGTTGCTACGTGGCCTACCTCGCCACACTTGAAGCAGGCTCTTGTGAAGCAATCGGTGGTTCGGTGCCCACGCCTACCGCATCTACTGCAATGTGGTCCGCTATTGCTCCGGTTATCAAATGTGTTCGAACGTTTAAATATTTCCAATCCCCCAGCGTCGTTAGGACGTTTGTTGAAGTTGTTACGAACGACTGGCACGGCCCTTTGTGACGTACGGCCAAAGATCCGCTCGCTATCAAGTGCGGCTTCGTAGGATTGACGATAAGTTTGGCATCGTTGGTTCATGACGTCCCTACGCAATTCGTCGTTGAGGCCCTGTTGAAAACGCTCGCACCATTCTTCTTTGTTGGGCAGGAAGGCGCCGGCAAATTTTGCAAGTTTCGAGAAGCTTGCATCATAATCTTCAACACTCATATTCCCCTGCCTCAACATCATAAACTCATCCGCTTTCTGTCGACGGACGGCACGAGGAACGTACTGCTCAAGGAAGGCTGTCTTGAACATTTCCCAAGAAATCTTTTTGTTGGAATCGGTTTCACAGATCTCTTGTTTCTTCGCCGCCCACCAGTCATGCGCTCTTAGTTGTAACTGCAGCGCCGCACAGGCCACCCTCTGGGACCCTTCGATGCAGAGGAGATCGAACAAGTCCTCCATCTCTGCGAGCCATCCTACTATCACGTCGGGCTCTGCTCGGCCGTTGAACTTTGGCGGATTCATTTTGCGAAACTCCTTCACTTTGAACATGGAAGGAGAGTTCATCATTTGCGGGGAGCCATCTTCCTCCTCGTCTTCTTCTTGATCACCTTGCTTTTCCTCGGGCTCTTCGTCCGTCGTCTTGGTATCGCCCGCCATTCTGCTCACTATCTGAGTCAGGACATTCATCTGTTTTTGTTGCGCCTCAAATTGGGCTTTGAATTGTGACTGAAGCTGTTGCTGCTGCAGTTCCATCAATTGTAGCATCTTCTCCATAGTCGTCTCGCTAGGGCCCGTGCTTTTTGTGCTCGACGTACTATCCACGGTTTGGGTTGTTGGGCCGGCGATTTTCTTATCTCGCTTAGTCATTCCTACAAACAGTGTAAACCCGTTAGTATTTTTCAAAAATATCTACGGGCTTACCTGTATGGAACTTGTATTTCACGCAGCATGCCGACAAGCATTCAATCAAGCCATCGCAACGGACCTTCCAACAATGAAACATCTTTCGAAAATCCGAGGAAACATAACTGTGCTCTGATACCAATTTGTCACGCCCCGAGTCGACAAACCGTTCGTCCCCGGTATTACTTTGCCGATTCGATCGTCCTCGCTAAGGAATGATGCCGCACGAGCCTGGAGTTGTGCTCGTGCAAGGCAAGATGACAAGTTCTCAAATGGTTATCTTTGATTTTGATATTAATACGCCAAGTCGAAACTTCACAATTCACATCAGAATATAAGACGCAGTATAGGAAGATAGAAATACTTTTTATTCATAGCTTGCAACGAAGTGCAAGTCGTAATTTACATTGGATGCCGTTGCGGCTACATTGATTGAAAACAGAAAGAAGATACATTCGACAAGTTGCCTGAACTACGCTTGCCGTCCCATACATTCGCCCCTTTATACAAAGCCGTCGACTTGAATTGGCTTCAAAATACTTCTGCATAGGAAGAGCTTCAAAACGCCTCTCCGTACTTCAGCTCCAGTTTAGTTGGGCGCGCCCGTCGCACCTGAGGAAATTGGAGGAATGGGATTAGCACACTTGCTAAGTGGACGAGACAAACCCACTCGTCTAAACCGACTCTGATTGTTAGGGTAGGCATACTTTAGAGTTGTCTTTCTATTAGAACTAAATGAATTCAGTTCATATTCGATAGCCATCTTAACGTAATAAAGCATACAGTTCAACATAGCAGTTTGTCATATTTCTTACCACGGCCGTGCTCGTCCCTGCATGAAAAACAGAGATAATATTTACCCTGCATAAGACAATAGGTGAGCATGCTACTATCTTATATGCGGTCATTGATGTTACACATCACATGGGACAATCTCAATGGCATTTCGGCCCGCTCAGTCTAGGTTGCAAGCCTGACAGACGGTCCGAAATGCATCAGTGCCGAAGCACGATTAATCATTCCCCCTAGGTCGAGTCGATTCCGATGCCCCGGATATCGATTCGAGAAAAATATCAACTTGTGCACAAGCTGTCCATGACCATGCCAATGCGTGAACAGTTTATATATGCAACCAGTTTTGTATAGCGCGGACAGTATTTAACGACATTATCATTTCCCCCAACTCATGCAACGTTTCATTTTCCCCAAGTCGTACTCCCGATTTAGCGTCCCGTAGGCACCAAATTGTCCGAGGCATCATAACCCACAATCGACATTTCATAATATTTTGCAGCACTTGAAATAGTCTATCTTTTTCCGTAAACCTTAAACTTTCTGGTTTATGTGAAAAACTTGTATTTGTAAATCGATACATTTTTCCCGAGTTCTTGACTTAGTGGATTGGCATGCAATTAACTTGGCATCGTTCGATTTGAATGGATTCGAAGCAAGGAATTAAGTTTGCGGGACAGAATAGAAAAGAAGGCCGAATCACCCACCGATTACTTGGCTTCGTGCAGGTCGTCGAAGCGCTACGCAACGTCAATCCTTAGTTACGCGAGCTCCTGCAATGCATCAACACTTTGTTAGATTTCCTTCTTTCCCCCTTGCATCGAAATTGTAATTGCATCCTTGAAAACGATGCGAAAGCACTTCAATCAAGCCCAACGGCAAAGCTCCAAGAAAACCATACAGCGGTCCGGTCCCGTCGAAGGGACTCTTATAGAGAGCTCGCGCGCCGAGACGCAGCCCGCTGCATCTAGGACTTGTTCCAACAGAAGTCGTTCCATTAGTTGGATCGATTCTCGTATCTTCCGTCCAAATCGAATTGAATCGATGCCGCAAGGCGTTATCGTTTACCAAGCTTAGCGATCGAGTCAGATGGCCATCTAAGTTCCCGGCCGATCTGACTCGGCGCTAGCATATTATGAAGTTCCGTCGCCTATCGAAAGCGGGGCGCTACACAAAATGATCTGGAACAGACTCCTTACACAGGACAGACTAACCACGTTTGGCATTCCCTGTGAGGATACTATCTGCTGCTTATGTGGTAAAGAGGACGAGTCTAGGGATCATTTTTTTTTTTTGAGTTTGACTTTGTCTGGGATAGCTGGAGTGTCCAGAGGTCTAAAATTGGCCTTTTCATCCAGCAGGATAGACGTCACTCCTCTGTTTTGAATAATGTGAAAGCTCATAAGGGTAATGGTGCGCGAGGTTACCGGCTGCTCAGAATAATCTTTGGAACGGTAGTCTGGCATGTGTAGAGGGAATGGAATCGACTATTTTTTAGGGGCTCTCTTAGTATATTTTTTATACAAATAAATATAAATGCTGACATAGATATTCTAGACCTTAAATGACTTTTTTTTTGTTATCGGGACTGGATCATAGTTGTAATCATCGTGTTTTCTATAATATTTACCTTCTTCAAAAAATATCATATATATATATATATATATATATATATATATATATATATATAGAGAGAGAGAGAGAGAGAGAGAGAATATATATAGAGAGCGAGGGGAAGACTAACAGCTGTCGTAAAGCATGCATTGAATGGCCAAAGTTCATTCAAACACATTCCACTTTTTTTCATTATGCAGCTAGCTTTCTTCGTCTCCAAAATTGATTGGCAGGAGCTTGTTATTATATATATTTATATTATATTATTTTTAGGAATACTAACATCCGCCGTCTTAAAGCAAGCATTGAATGGCCAAAGCTCATTAAAACATAGCCACACTCTTCTTCAATATGCATTCATTCCATGCTTCAGCTAGCTTCACTATTCTCAACTTGTCTTTAAAACAATCACTATTCAATTAAAGCTTTAGGCTTTTTTTTGGTAGGAGGGAAAAGTGGGAGGAAGGAAAATAGAGAAGGAAAAAGTGGAGGGAAGATTCATTTTCTCTTATTTGGTGTGGAAGGAAAAGTTGAGGGAAGGAAAAGTAGAGGGATTACTTTTCCCTCCTGAGCTAAGAAATTAAATCCCTCCAAAAGTGGTAGGAAAAAAGTGAAGGCTTATATTAATTAACAATTATATCTCATATGAATTGTATTATTTAAAAATTATTCATGAAGTCAAATGATAAATTAGTATTTTTAATTGAGGATAGAATTGGTAAAACCTATATTTTTCACTTTCTTTCCTTCCACTTTTCTTCCATAACAAACAAAAGAAAGTGCATCTCTCCTCTTTTCAATCCCTCCTACCAAACACAAAGGAAGTAAATGATCTTTCATTTCCATATGGAAGGAAAATATATCCTACTCTTTTTTCTTCCTTCCACTTTTCCATCCTACCTAATAGAGCATTAATGACAACACCGCTGGCACTACTTCGCCTGTCTTTATTATTAGTAAACTTCTTAGAAAAATTAAAAGACAGTTGCCATAATAATAATTATTATATTATTTTATAGTTGCCTGCAACACTAATTAGGAAGATCAAATAATAGCTCTCGTAATTACCTAGTTGCCCTTATTAAAATTAATGAACCATTTTAATTAATATAGGTATTCAAGGGTATATTTGGAAAGAAAAAAATTTCCACTGTGAAGTTGAACTTTTCCCATTATATAGTAGTATAGATTATTGTTTTACATTTGTCAGACTCCCTTTTAGCATATTTCTAAACAGTAAACTGCATGTGTATATTAGTTGAGAATTAATATCTCGGAAAATTGCTCCAAACCATTTGTAACATGTCCTTAACAATTTCTAAATTGTGTAAGCTTTACAAGTGTTCCCCAAGTACTGATTTGGTTCAGTAGAAACTGACAATTTTCAACTGACCACCATTTTCAACTCCAACCATCATCCTCGAGAACACCAATTAACAAAATTGTCTCCTAGAATCTTTACACTCGGCAGATAAGAAATCTCCCATGATTGCACCTCTATTAGAGCATAGAAGCTGTTCACAAACGCCAATCACATTTTCTTTACATTAATCTTGCCAAAACTTGGTATTTCCTATCTACTCCTCACCATTTATTCTGCATTTAGCCCAAGAAGTTTATCTTGACCATGTAACCTCATATACAGCATTACTTCCTCTATTTGTTTCTTGAATAAATTATGTGATTGAATTCGATATTCCCAGCACTTCCCTTCAGCTTTCAACACAAATGCAACAAGCACTAACATTTTGCAATCAATTTAATTCATCTGAATGTCATGATTATTCCTAAAATTATACCATCTTATTCCTATTCAAAATTGATATCTGCATCTTACACATACTAAGCACTAAAAACTGGGTATCAGACTATCAGTTAAATTCGTCGAATGTCATGAATATACTATCTATTATCTTTCATGCTATATTATGCCCTCACCCATACATAATTCTACTACAAATACTGTGACACCTCTGTTCAGCTAAGAGAAATGTATACGCCTTAAAAATGAAAGAAGGAAAAGTGTATACATCTTCTTCCAGAAAATTAGGGCATAACTATATAAGTAAAGAGCTGAGAACGATCTTAGCCAAAGTATACGTATAATCTAAATTTCTTTCTCATTAGAGACATGGCTTGAATCATAATTAACTTCAACATCCCATACCACGCCTAGCTTAAGTTATGCACATGTGTTGTAAAGATTTACCAAAGAAGCATTTCATTTGCCTTCCATCACATCAAACTTTATGGGATCTAAAACAGATATAAACAGAGGCTCATCTCTAAGTCTGTTCATAGAAATATAAGTGAACTATGAAGCCTTCATCCAAAGCCATCAACATGCATATTCCCTCTTTTTACTCCGCACTAGACTTATAAGAAGAGTTGGTCTTATATGTCCATCTCATGCATCCTATGCAATCACTAAGAACTTGCACAAAACAAGTTTTTTAAATAGTTGTCTAAATTTTTTTCCTGCATATGTTAAAATGTTTTGGGATTTCACTCTGCTTCAAACAAGCTTTTAACTGGACCAAAGTCATCAAATTGAAGATACAAAAACAACTACTACTACTAATACAAGAAAAATATATTTGAAGTTTAAGAAAAAAGAAAAAGCAGAATCGTCTAAGTTTAAAATTTAAAAAAAAACAATGCAATCATTTCATGTAAATATTAGATGTGAGCATATTAAATTGTTAATTAGATGCATTATAGATGTTTTCAACAAAGTGATTTAGATGGTAAGGCTTACATATGAATCCTGGAAGATCCATGTTAGGATCTCAGAAACAACTTCTACATACAATAGGGATAAGGTTGAATATGTAATGACTTTCCCAGACCATGTATTTTGGCAGAGTCTGTGGAGCTTCGATGCTCTTTTGTTATAAATGTTTGAATAACTTGAACTGAAGTCCTTTTATTCTATTTAAAAAATTAAGGAAAACCCTCATAGTTGACCCCCATATTTTTCGAACTAGAAATCTTCTGTTCCCAACAGAAGGCCCTCAACTACGCCCTCTTTGTGGGAAGAGACAATTTTCATAAACAAATGATTAGGCAATGATTGTTAATGACATGATAACTGGTTTTGAATGTTTGGATTAAAGAAAAAGACAATTGCTAACTTGAACAGAAGATGCCCAACAATGACAAATTGAGAAAAGAAAATCATGAAGCCGACCCCAAAAAATTGGGTGAAGGTTTTATTGCTGAAGTTCTTGTTGTATTTGTAATGACTTAAGAGAAGCTCATACGTACATTTAAATTGCTACCAGCGGACTTTCTACTTTATATGCTATGACTAAAACTCAGTATTCCTTAAAAATGGGGGGGGGGGGGGGGGGGGGGGGGGGGGGGGGGAATGTAAGGATGCTGTGTGATGATTACATGTGAAGACAAACTAGTTACCCAAGGCATTGAAATGGTTTCTGTGGTCCACCTAAGGTTTGGGTTACCTCTTTTTCTTTTTTTCTTAAAAAATGTCCAAGATTATTTGGTAACAACTTATCAATAAACTTTTCACATGCTTGCTCAATTTTGGAATAGTTTTGACAACAACCTCTCGCATACTACCAAAAGCTGCTTTTGCCGTGGGCTTTTAAAAAACAAGAACAATCATAAATTCGGCTAACTAACATTAGTTCGAAATAATACCGATTAGTTTATTTTAATATATAAAAAATATTAAGTTTACAGAAAGAAGTATATTTATTAAAAAAATGTATTTTAAAATTCTACAAAATTGTATTTCTAGGAAATGTTGAACTTTGGTGTAGAGAGTAGGGAATACCGGAATAGGGAGTAACATGCAAAACTTTAGAATATGCAAATTACCCCCTTCCAGAATTCAGATTGAAGGATAAGTCACAAAACTCCTTTTTTCTTATCACCAAGAGTTGTTGGCGCTTACTATGGCCGGTACTAGAAATTTTATAAACTCATTGTTGTGCTTACAAAAATATCCTCCATTCGCTTATATATGTGATAGAAAAAAAAAGCATTATATTTGAATATTTTCATGTTCAGAAGTTAATTGAACAGGCTTCTGTACTTGGTGCAGGCACCAAGATTAGCTTAGGACGTTGCTGTGTTTGAGTTCAAAATAATGGTTTGGGCCGGGCTCCGCCTCGGTCAAAACTCGAACGGGGTCGGTCCAGATCCAATCAACGTCCAGAAGATGTTCGATTTACGAGTTTTTCGACCCCATTTTGATGGGTGCATGCTTGGACGATGATGATGAGAACGACGACAACAAGGCATGATTGCATTGGCAACATGTACGATTAATGACATCAAGTAAATGAGTTCTTCCACCTCTCGAAGTTGTTGTTGGGAAAGAAGCACAAAACACAACGAAATAACATCGCTCCCTAAGAGACCGAACTGAAACATAGAATCCTACAAACGAGCACAATATTGTAACACAAAAACAATAATCGCAAACACAATTGTTTACGTGAAAATTTAGAGAAGAAAAAAATCACGGAACGACCGGAGTTCAACCTGAAAAAAAAACTCCAACTGACAAAGAAAATCAGATTCAACTAAAAAAAAAACATGTCACATAACCACCAGCTTTTGAGCTCTCTTAAATAAAATGTGTCCATGGTTTAAAGAGAGAAGGAAAGCAAAAGGAGATGGTAAGAGCAGAAAAATTACCAATCTTAATAAAGAATATGTCTGGCTTGTTATGGGCAATGGGCTCAGTCCTCTTCATATTTGAATCTAAGGCTATTCGGTGCCACCTGACTTCCCTCCCACCCCAACACCCCTCCACCCCACCCACCACACACAATTCCCCACCCAAATATTATGATTGAAATGTTTAAGACCAAAAGAATTACCAAGTAGATAAGTTCGCAAAGATATAGTACAATAAAGGATGCCTTTGCTCCTTAGTACTTTAGCACATACACCTTGTCCTTTAATTTAAAGTGTTATGTGAACTCAAGTTACTAATAAAATTACGATGTCACCCATTTCTTCAGCCACCTCTCTCGTTCTCCAACATGGCTTGTCTAATAAATAACTTTTCCCATTATATAGTAGTATAGATTATTGTTTTACATTTGTCAGACTCCCTTTTAGCATATTTCTATACAGTAAACTGCATGTGTATATTAGTTGAGAATTAATATCTCGGAAAATTGCTCCAAACCATTTGTAACATGTCCTTAACAATTTCTAAATTGTGTAAGCTTTACAAGTGTTCCCCAAGTACTGATTTGGTTCAGTAGAAACTGTCAATTTTCAACTGACCACCATTTTCAACTCCAACCATAATCCTCGAGAACACCAATTAACAAAATTGTCTCCTAGAATCTTTACACTCGGCAGATAAGAAATCTCCCATGGTTGCACCTCTATTAGAGCATAGAAGCTGTTCACAAACGCCAATCACATTTTCTTTACATTAATCTTGCCAAAACTTGATATTTCCTATCTACTCCTCACCATTTATTCTGCATTTAGCCCAAGAAGTTTATCTTGACCATGTAACCTCATATACAGCATTACTTCCTCTATTTGTTTCTTGAATAAATTATGTGATTGAATTCGATATTCCCAGCACTTCCCTTCAGCTTTCAACACAAATGCAACAAGCACTAACATTTTGCAATCAATTTAATTCATCTGAATGTCAGGATTATTCCTAAAATTATACCATCTTATTCCTATTCAAAATTGATATCTGCATCTTACACATACTAAGCACTAAAAACTGGGTATCAGACTATCAGTTAAATTCGTCGAATGTCATGAATATACTATCTATTATCTTTCATGCTATATTATGCCCTCACCCATACATAATTCTACTACAAATATTGTGACATCTCTGTTCAGCTAAGAGAAATGTATACGCCTTAAAAATGAAAGAAGGAAAAGTGTATACATCTTCTTCCAGAAAATTAGGGCATAACTATATAAGTAAAGAGCTGAGAACGATCTTAGCCAAAGTATACGTATAATCTAAATTTCTTTCTTATTAGAGACATGGCTTGAATCATAATTAACTTCAACATCCCATACCACGCCTAGCTTATGTTATGCACATGTGTTGTAAAGATTTACCAAAGAAGCATTTCATTTGCCTTCCATCACAACAAACTTTATGGGATCTAAAACAGATATAAACAGAGGCTCATCTCTAAGTCTGTTCATAGAAATATAAGTGAACTATGAAGCCTTCATCCAAAGCCATCAACATGCATATTCCCTCTTTTTACTCCGCACTAGACTTATAAGAAGAGTTGGTCTTATATGTCCATCTCATGCATCCCATGCAATCACTAAGAACTTGCACAAAACAAGTTTTTTAAATAGTTGTCTAAAAATTTTTCCTGCATATGTTAAAATGTTTTGGGATTTCACTCTGCTTCAAACAAGCTTTTAACTGGACCAAAGTCATCAAATTGAAGCTACAACAACAACAACTACTACTAATACAAGAAAAATATATTTGAAGTTTAAGAAAAAAGAAAAAGCAGAATCGTCTAAGTTTAAAATTTAAAAAAAAAAAAACAATGCAATCATTTCATGTAAATATTAGATGTGAGCATATTAAATTGTTAATTAGATGCATTATATATGTTTTCAACAAAGTGATTTAGATGGTAAGGCTTACATATGAATCCTGGAAGATCCATGTTAGGATCTCAGAAACAACTTCTACATACAATAGGGATAAGGTTGAATATGTAATGACTTTCCCAGACCATGTATTTTGGCAGAGTCTGGGGAGCTTCGATGCTCTTTTGTTATAAATGTTTGAATAACTTGAACTGAAGTCCTTTTATTCTATTTAAAAAATTAAGGAAAACCCTCATAGTTGACCCCCATATTTTTCGAACTGGAAATCTTCTGTTCCCAACAGAAGGCCCTCAACTACGCCCTCTTTGTGGGAAGAGACAATTTTCATAAACAAATGATTAGGCAATGATTGTTAATGACATGATAACTGGTTTTGAATGTTTGGATTAAAGAAAAAGACAATTGCTAACTTGAACAGAAGATGCCCAACAATGACATATTGAGAAAAGAAAATCATGAAGCCAACCCCAAAAAATTGGGATGAAGGTTTTATTGCTGAAGTTCTTGTTGTATTTGTAATGACTTAAGAGAAGCTCATACGTACATTTAAATTGCTACCAGCGGACTTTCTACTTTATATGCTATGACTAAAACTCAGTATTCCTTAAAAATTGGGGGGGGGGGGGGGGGGGGGGGGGGGGGGGGGGGGGAATGTAAGGATGCTGTGTGATGATTACATGTGAAGACAAACTAGTTACCCAAGGCATTGAAATGGTTTCTGTGGTCCACCTAAGGTTTGGGTGACCTCTTTTTCTTTTTTTCTTAAAAAATGTCCAAGATTATTTGGTAACAACTTATCAATAAACTTTTCACATGCTTGTTCAATTTTGGAATAGTTTTGACAACAAAACTCTCGCATACTACCAAAAGCTGCTTTTGCCGTGGGCTTTTAGAAAACAAGAACAATCATAAATTCGGCTAACTAACATTAGTTCAAAATAATACCGATTAGTTTATTTTAATATATAAAAAATATTAAGTTTACAGAAAGAAGTATATTTATTAAAAAAAATGTATTTTAAAATTCTACAAAATTGTATTTCTAGGAAATGTTGAACTTTGGTGTAGAGAGTAGGGAATACCGGAATAGGGAGTAACATTCAAAACTTTAGAATATGCAAATTACCCCCCTTCCAGAATTCAGATTGAAGGATAAGTCGCAAAACTCCTTCTTTCTTATCACCAAGAGTTGTTGGCGCTTACTATGGCCGGTACTAGAAATTTTATAAACTCATTGTTGTGCTTACAAGAATATCCTCCATTCGCTTATATATGTGATAGAAAAAGAAAAAAGCATTATATTTGAATATTTTCATGTTTAGAAGTTAATTGACCAGGCTTCTGTACTTGGTGCAGGCACCAAGATTAGCTTAGGACGTTGCTGTGTTTGAGTTCAAAATAATGGTTTGGGCCGGGCTCCGCCTCGGTCAAAACTCGAACGGGGTCGGTCCAGATCCAGTCAACGTCCAGAAGATGTTCGATTTACGAGTTTTTCGATCCCATTTTGATGGGTGCATGCTTGGACGATGATGATGAGAACGACGACAACAAGGCATGATTGCATTGGCAACATGTACGATTAATGACATCAAGTAAATGAGTTCTTCCACCTCTCGAAGTTGTTGTTGGGAAAGAAGCACAAAACACAACGAAATAACATCGCTCCCTAAGAGACCGAACTGAAACATAGAATCCTACAAACGAGCACAATATTGTAACACAAAAACAATAATCGCAAACACAATTGTTTACGTGAAAATTTAGAGAAGAAAAAAAATCACGGAACGACTGGAGTTCAACCTGAAAAAAACTCCAACTGACAAAGAAAATCAGATTCAACTAAAAAAAAACATGTCACATAACCACCAGCTTTTGAGCTCTCTTAAATAAAATGTGTCCATGGTTTAAAGAGAGAAGGAAAGCAAAAGGAGATGGTAAGAGCAGAAAAATTACGAATCTTAATAAAGAATATGTCTGGCTTGTTATGGGCAATGGGCTCAGTCCTCTTCATATTTGAATCTAAGGCTATTCGGTGCCACCTGACTTCCCTCCCACCCCAACACCCCTCCACCCCACCCCACCACACACAACTCCCCACCCAAATATTATGATTGAAATGTTTAAGACCAAAAGAATTACCAAGTAGATAAGTTCGCAAAGATATAGTACAATAAAGGATGCCTTTGCTCCTTAGTACTTTAGCACATACACCTTGTCCTTTAATTTAAAGTGTTATGTGAACTCAAGTTACTAATAAAATTACGATGTCACCCATTTCTTCAGCCACCTCTCTCGTTCTCCAACATGGCTTGTCTAATAAATAAGATAGTGCTTAAAATGGTAATATATTCATATCGCACCAATAGCATTTCTCTATATACTTGCTCTCCTTCAAGCCTAGTTTGGAACTTTGGATATAATAGGGTATATGCACTTTTTTGGCTGCAAGTGATTTATTGACTTTTAAGTAAACTTTAGGAGCCACAGTCACATACAAAATATAACCTACAAAGTTCGTCCTGTTTGAATTTTGTGATGTGATCGGTTGACCTCAAAGATAAATTAAGTGTTTACACTTAGTTATGCTATACTAGACTGCTTTATGGTATCAACTTATATATTCACCATCATCCAAGCATCCTCCCGTCAGAATGGAGAAGGGTCTGGAGCATGGGGTCAGCTATCAAGCATAAGAAAGCTCCCTAAAAGAATTAACAAAGCTTTTAGGACCAGCTGTTGGCCTGAAGTTAACCGTTTATTTTGGTGCCAAATTCCTAGCCATGGTACATATGAGCATAAGAGTGACATGCTGAAGTTAAACCTCTATTTTGTAACATCAATGTCGGGTAGGTAGACCTTGTAATCATAGTCTTAGTTTAATTTCTAGCTATGATAGACGTTACTCACAAATACGTTTAATATACGAAAAAATTATCAGGGAATAAATCGGAGTTCTGTTTGCAATAGGTACAGGAAATCTATTTGGAAAAGGTTGTATAAAAGACTAGAAAATAGAAAAGAAAGATGTGGGGAATCTAAAATGAATTAATAGGAGAATAATGCAGCACGCTAAAATAGCCAATACTATTTTTGTAACCCACAGTGCTAGCACGTACAATAATCATCAAGTGAGAAAGGCAACCTTTGACTTACTTTGGTTTGCAGAAATTCTAGACTGGACAATATTGATAGTTTTAAGTAAGAATTTTCTCCTAGACTGGACAATACTGATATAGAAGTTTGTAACGCAGTATGCTCCTGTGAACATCATTTTTCCCTATAAATAAGTACCTTTATATCTTATTCATATTCAACTTCTCTTCTAATAACATCTTCATCCCATCATGTTCCTTATCTCAACTCCTCCAGAGAAAGCAAGGGAAAAAAAAAGTTGATTAATCAATCTTCAAAACTTAATCATTACCTACATGATTCTTCCAGCTGTGCTCATGTAACATATGCCAAGTAACTTCAAACAAATCTAATCGCGACCATTTCATGTGCTAATTATACCAGAAATATATTTCATTTTTCATATATCACAACAAATGGACTAACAATTGGCAATCAATTAAATTCATCAACATGTCATGGACTAATCTGATCAAAATCATACCAAGTATAATGGTGTCTTATACAATTCCCTCGCCTATACATAATTCCACAACAGATATTGTGCCATTTCTGTTCAGCTAAGAGATAACAGTAAGTGTATGCCTTCTTCCAAAATATAAGGTACAAGTACAACTGTACAATTGGACAGCAATAAACGGAACTTAGCCCAAGTAGGTTTCGCCTTGTAAATATAAATCTAGAATCCATTCTCGTTAGAGACACATCCTGAATCATAATATAATTCAAAATTCCATACCTCATCTAGCTTATGTAAAACCCATATGGTGTCCAGTTCTTTTATATTTTCCAATATAACGAATATGTACTAATTGACTGAAGTTTCTACAGAGTAATATAATCTTGTTAGAATAACCGCTTGCAAGTACAGAACTATCAAAGGATCTGCTTAAAGTACTAAATCATGAACCCAACTGCACATCATGGATTGACACAGGTAAGTCTTGAAATAGTTATTGGTACACTTTCTCCAATCATCACATCCAACATCCAGCACCCAACGTTGAAGAGTTCAAGCATCACAAGCCGAGACTCCAGTCGATGCAAGAGAGGAATCAACGAACGTATGACCTTATTATGTATGATGATGTATCTCAACAAAAACATCAAACCGAGCTTTGCATCGGGGTGCAATGCAGAGAGGACCAATGTTGTGAGTATGAGCCAAAGTGTTTCGGATCAGAACTAGTAGAATGTCCAAATTAAAAAAACACCATGAAACTGCCGAAATTGCAAACTACACCACCAGATGCACCGTCACCTTCTCCAGATTCTTTGATTGTGAAGTGTTATGTTGTGTCCAGTAGTAGAAGTTGCCAGTACTATTAAATTTCATATTCAACTGAAATTATAATAAGGCTAAATTATCATAATGACACTCCAACTATAGCGTTCAGACGTTTTTGGCAACTTAACTTTCCATCCAGTGCTCAATTTTGGCACCCCAACTTCATAAATTGCTTTTTTGAAGCAATACTTTCCTCAATTTTGAAGTACATCGAGACCACTTCAAAAGAATATTCGGCAATACAAGTATTTACATTGCACTTTTGTACTACAATATATACATTTGAAGTGGTCTTGATGCGCTCCTAAGGTAGCGAATGATGTTTCAAAAGAACAATTTATAAAATTATGAAGTTGGGGTGTCGAAATCGAGCAATGAAGAGTTAAGTTGCCAAAAAAACCGACGCCTATAGTTGGGGGTGCCATTAGGGTAATTTAGGCTTAAAATAATGTCTTAGTATTAACAGCTTGGAAGCAAGTAAAAGTAGGCAGACGGACACAGACACATGAAGGAGATAAAACGTGACAGAAATTAATGTGAAGGTCTTGCATCAATACAAACAGAGGAATGGACCTGTAACTCTCCGTCGCGACAAGGAAATCGGGGCTCTATGCGGACGCCCGCAGCGTAAGCAGCACCTTCGTGGACGCGTAAAGCCGGGGTGAGACACCCATCGCCAGGGCCCAACCGGAAGGGCCGCGGTCGGTTCGCCGCCTTCTCCGAGTACTTGGCAAGGTTAGGGAAACGAATGTGGGTTTGGGGAGGGAGTGGGAGGCGGAGGAGAGGAGGAGGAGAATGGCAGTGGCCAATTTGTGGGTTTGATTGGAGAAGTGGGAGGTCTTTGGGGGCATTTAGAATTAGAGGGAGAAATTTGCATGGGTAGCCTTCCGAAACAAATATTTACAAGGTTGTATATATCACAATTGACAAATAAATATAGCTACTCCTCCCTTGACCCCACTTTTAAGAATTACGGTAACCACTAAAAATATGAGGCTTTAACACGCACACGTGCTGCTCACGCACACACATATAATGTAAGAACTAAGAAGAGTTAGACAAAAGTTATAGATAATGTAAGTGCATAAAAAATATTAATAGACTTACATATGAAAATTGTAATATAAAACTATATATGAAACTAGTCATATAAAAATTATATTTGGATCCTAAGTAAAGTATTTATCTACCAGTACAATAAAAAAAATTATACAAAACAATATAAATTATTAAGATACTTAACAATAATGGCTAATTTGGCTTGCATTATTCATCCGACACTCCTTTTGATACCACTGTTATAAGAAGTCAAATGACTTGTTTTTCAGATGGATATTTTGTTGATCTAGAGATTAAAATGAGCGTTTTTTAACTACTAGACCAACGAGCTTTTCAGAAATGGACGTTTGACCAGATACGAACGAAACGTGAAAGTAATCCTAAGATAGTGTAGATGTGGTTGAAATCAATATTTTGTACCTAAAGAAGATAGAGTGGGGATATGGTTACAACAGAAATTACATATTAATGGTAAAAAAAAAGGAGTAATTTGTAGTAATAGGTACTATAATTTGAAATTGTAGAGGGACAAATATGCTCAAAATGTCAACTAACAACAAAAGGGAAAAAGGGCGCCTAGTAGTAGAGTTACATCCCCTCTTCCCTCGGAAGCACCAAAGGGGAGAGAAGAAGTTGTGTGTCGTCGTCGTCGTCGTCGTCCTCCAGATCTATCGTCTCTCCTTCTCCACTAAGCACTAACTTTCCGAGTCCAACGATTCCCTCTCCTATCGCCATTCCCAGATCTATCAATTCCCAGATCTCCTCCACCCCCAATTCTCCCCAGCCATGGCCCGCCGCAAGCACCACAGCCCCATAAACCCCATCGAAGAAGAAGAGCACGAAGAGGAAGATCAAGATCATCACAATCCCGATCCCGACCCCTCCGCAGCCGACCTCTCGTGCCTCATCAACGCCGAGGTCGCCGCCGTCCTCGCCGTCATGCGCCGCAACGTCCGGTGGGGCGGCCGCTACTCCTCCCCCTCCGACGACCACCTCGACCACTCCCTCATCCACTCCCTCAAGTCCCTCCGCCGCCGCCTCTTCGCCTCGCCTCCGGTGGACCCCGCCTCCGTCCTCCGCCCCTTCCTCGACGTCGTCCGCTCCGACGAGACCGGCGCCCCCATCACCGGCGTCGCCCTCTCCTCCCTCCACAAGATCCTCTCCCTCGACCCCCTCCCCCTCGGCCCCGACGCCATGTCCCTCGTCGTCGACGCCGTGACCGGCTGCCGCTTCGAGGTCACCGACCCCGCCTCCGAGGAGGCCGTCCTCGCCAAGATCCTCCAGGTCCTCCTCGCGCTCCTCCGCTCCCGCTCCGCCCCCCTCTCCCTCTCCGACCAGCACGTCTGCACCCTCATCAACACCTGCTTCCGCGTCGTCCACCAGGCCGGCACCAAGGGGGAGCTCCTCCAGCGCATCTCCCGCCACACCATGCACGACCTCGTCCGCGCCGTCTTCTCCCGCCTCCCCCACGTCCCTCCCGACCAAACCCCCGAGGTACCATCATCGCACCCTTATCATCCTTCTTTGCTTCTTCTTCTTTTTTCCCGTTATCGTCAATATCGTTAGGATGGATCTACGATTGTACAGACAGTCAGTGGCGAGGCCAAGCAGGCCGAGGAAAACGGGAATGTGGGCCTCTCGGGAGGAGATGACATCGGGCTCGGTCTCGAGATGCCGCTGAACGGGGGAGCGGCGGCCGCGTCGGGCCCCTACGGCATCCCCTGCATGGTGGAGATATTCCACTTCCTCTGCTCCCTCCTGAACATCGTCGAGCAGATCGGGATGAGCCCCCGCTCGAACCCCATCGCCTTCGACGAGGATGTGCCCCTCTTCGCCCTCGGGCTGATCAACTCTGCCATCGAGCTCGGCGGGTCGTCGATCAGGAAGCACCCGAAGCTGCTCGCCTTGATACAGGACGAGCTGTTCCGGAACCTCATGCAGTTTGGCCTGTCGATGAGCCCGCTGATTCTATCTATGGTGTGTAGTATCGTCCTGAATCTGTATTATCACTTGCGGACGGAGCTGAAGCTGCAGCTCGAGGCGTTCTTCTCGTGCGTGATCTTGAGGCTGGCGCAGAGCCGGTACGGTGCCAGCTACCATCAGCAGGAGGTTGCCATGGAGGCCCTTGTGGATTTCTGCAGGCAGAAGAGTTTCATGTCGGAGATGTACGCCAACTTGGATTGCGACATAACCTGCGGTAATGTTTTCGAGGACCTCGCCAACCTCCTGTCGAAGAGTGCGTTTCCTGTGAACTGCCCATTGTCTTCAATGCACGTCCTTGCTTTGGATGGGTTGATTGCAGTGATCCAGGGTATGGCGGACAGAATAGGGAATGCACCTCCCCGGTTGGAAGAAGCACGGCTAGAGCTCGAGGAATATACTCCGTTCTGGACTGTGAAGTGTGAGAACTATTCCGATCCCGAGTACTGGGTCAAATTTGTTCGTCGGAGGAAGTACATCAAGAGAAGGCTGATGATCGGTGCGGACCACTTTAACAGAGACCCGAAAAAGGGTCTGGAATTTCTTCAAGGAACCCATCTGTTGCCTGAGAAGCTCGACCCCCAGAGCGTGGCATGCTTTTTTCGGTACACTGCTGGGTTGGACAAGAATCTTGTGGGGGATTTCTTGGGCAACCATGATGAATTTTGCGTTCAGGTGCTTCATGAATTCGCTTGGACCTTTGATTTCCAAGACATGAACCTGGATACTGCTTTAAGGCTTTTCCTAGAGACCTTCAGGCTTCCGGGCGAGTCTCAGAAGATACAGAGGGTGCTTGAGGCCTTCTCCGAGAGATACTATGAGCAGTCACCGCAGATTCTTGCCAACAAAGATGCTGCTCTCCTGTTGTCATACTCCATTATAATGCTAAACACAGATCAGCACAACGTGCAGGTGAAGAAGAAGATGACGGAGGAGGATTTTATCCGAAACAACCGCCACATTAATGGCGGGAATGATCTCCCGAGGGAATTCCTTTCAGAACTTTACCACTCCATTTGTCAGAATGAAATTAGGACAATTCCTGATCAGGGTGCCGGTTTCCCTGAGATGACCCCCAGCCGCTGGATAGATTTGATGCGGAAGTCGAAGAAGATATCTCCGTACATATTATGTGATTCACGGCCATTCATCGACCACGACATGTTTGCAATCATGTCAGGCCCCACAATTGCTGCTATGTCGGTGGTGTTTGAGTATGCAGAGAGTGAAGAGGTATTCATGACATGTGTGGATGGATTTTCGGCGGTGGCAAAGATATCAGCATACCATCATCTCGAAGATGTTTTAGATGATCTAGTGGTGTCCCTCTGCAGGTTCACGACTTTGTTAAACGCTTCCCTGGTTGACGAACCTGTTACAGCATTTGGGGATGACTCGAAAGCTAGGATGGCAACTGAGACGGTGTTCAATATTGCAAATAGATATGGAGATTACATCCGGAGTGGTTGGAGAAATATATTGGATTGCATCTTGAGGCTGCACAAGCTTGGCCTTCTTCCTGCCCGTGTTGCTAGCGATGCAGCTGAAGATTCTGAAGTATCACCAGATCCGGTCCATGGGAGGCCTCCTTCAAGCTCTCTTTCTACATCTCATATTCCAACAATGGGAACCCCTCGTCGATCGTCTGGGCTGATGGGGAGGTTTAGCCAGCTATTGTCTCTTGACACTGAGGAACCAAGGTCACAGCCCACTGAACAACAACTTGCAGCTCATCAGAGGACTCTTCAGACCATACAGAAGTGCCACGTAGACAGTATATTCACGGAGAGCAAATTCCTACAGGCCGATTCACTGTTACATCTTGCTAGGGCCCTGATTTGGGCAGCTGGTCGGCCACAGAAGGGCACCAGCTCGCCTGATGATGAGGACACTGCAGTGTTCTGTTTGGAGCTACTTATTGCTATTACTCTAAACAACCGGGATAGAATTGTGCTCCTTTGGCAGTGGGTATATGAGCACATATCCAGCATTGTTCAGAGTACTGTAATGCCTTGTGCCCTTGTTGAGAAGGCAGTCTTCGGACTCCTTCGGATATGTCAAAGGCTGCTTCCTTACAAAGAGAACCTGGCTGAAGAGCTGTTAAGGTCGCTGCAACTGGTTTTGAAGCTTGATGCCCGTGTTGCCGATGCTTATTGTGAGAACATTACACAAGAAGTCACTCGGCTTGTGAAAGCAAATGCAACACATATAAAAACTCATACGGGTTGGAGGACCATCACCTCCTTGCTCTCCATCACTGCCCGCCACCCGGAAGCTTCCGAAGTGGGTTTTGAGGCGCTGGTCTTTGTTATGTCTGAAGGAGCTCATCTATCACCAGCCAACTATACTCTCTGTATTGAAGCCGCAAGACAGTTTGCTGAGTCTAGGGTCGGGCTAACAGATAGATCTGTACATGCCTTGGATTTGATGGCTGAGTCGGTGGCCTGCCTAGCTCGCTGGTCTAATGAGGCTAAGGAAGCTGGTGAGGATGTTGAGAAGATACAAGAAGGAATTAGGGAAATGTGGCTGAGGTTGGTGCAGGCACTAAAAAAGGTGTGTGTAGATCAGAGAGAAGAGGTAAGGAATCATGCATTAGCATCACTTCAAAGATGTCTTGTGGGAGCTGAAGGGATTTGTCTCTCGCCCTCTTCTTGGCTGCAGTCTTTTGACCTTGTTATATTCGCTGTCCTCGATGACCTGTTGGACAATGCTCAGAGTCAGTCACAGAAAGACTACCGCAACATGGAGGGCACCCTTGTGCATGCGATGAAGTTATTGTCTAAGGCCTTCTTGCAACTGCTGCAAGAACTCTCTGGGTTGAGCAGCTTCTGCAAGCTGTGGCTGGGGGTTCTTGGCCGCATGGAGAAGTATATGAAGGTTAAGGTTAGAGGAAAGAGGAGTGAAAAGCTCCAAGAGCTGATTCCAGAGCTACTTAAAAACACGTTGCTCGTGATGAAAGCAAAAGGAATTCTTGCAAAGAGAAGTACGATAGGTGGGGATAGTTTGTGGGAACTAACATGGCTTCATGTAAACAACATCGCACCATCTCTACAGTCTGAAGTGTTCCCTGATCAGGAACTGGAGCAGAAGGGTTCAGGTAGCCCTGAGGTGCCCGATGGAAGTGTTTCAGCGGCTGAGGAAGGAAATAACGGTGGAAGTTGATAGTTTGCTTGTTGGTTGGCTTCCTAGAAACCATAAAGCTGTTTTTTTCCTGACAAAATGGAATTCATGGGTATCGTGCTGGATTTTATGATGACATTTTGGTCGGTGACTTTCATGCAAGTATTGTGTATTGTTTCTATGGCTTCTTATAGACTTTTTAACCATCAGCTACACCCATATTGTTGTTGACATGTTTTACATTTTTTAGTACTCCATTGAAAGCTTTGCAACTGCCTTTGTTTAGGCCCATTGACTTGTCACTATTTGCGTATGCTTGTACCTAAATTTGCTATCTGCATTCTTTGTTGTGAGCTATTAAGAAGTATTTAAAAAACTTTCTGCTGATATTTTAGCAATATTGAACTTGTTACCATTAACTGCCTCAGTTCAGGTATAATATTTATCTGTAATTATACAATCTCTGGAACATAGCTCCTCCTTTCAGAAGTTCTAGTTTTGCTTCCTAATTTTCTGTCTCCTTTCGTTCCTACTTCCTTGTCTCTTTCTTCTTTTGCCTCTCTTCTTCTTACCTTTTAATATATTTGGTGTTTTATATAACTTCCATCCATTTTCAATCCTAGTTATTTTTCAGTTTAATATATTTGGTGTTTTATATAACTTCCATCCATTAACTTCATTCCTAGTTAGTTTTCAGGATTGGCATCTGCAAGCACAAATGTGACACTCATGGCTAAGGGGCCCTTCTCTCCATCTCAATGCACTGGACTTGAACACAAGGATTTGGTCTACATATATGTATTTAACACTAGTCTAATGAGAAGAATTACTGGTACATCTGCCCTCTTTCCTTTTTTATGTGGATTTTTTAGTTCCACTACATGTCAGTACCCCTTCCATCCACCAGATAACACCTAAGAGATTGGAATTGTTATATTGATTAGTTATGTTACATTGTTTCATGACTTACTTTACGGAATATCAATCACATTTTTAGTATCACACATATTAAATGAAATGTTTTCCCTTTGGTTATTTTGTCCTTGAGAGAAATAGTAGTTATAGTTCCTACTTCCTAGGTGTTCAAAGTTTTTGTTCAATCCTTTCTAATAAGTAATAATCTTCCCACTTCCTAGGTGTTGTTTTTGTGTATCTGATGTAGAAAGCCACTGACTTTACATTCTGCTAATGTTTTTGTATGCATTCCCCTTTTGGGGATAAGAATCACTGACTTTATGCGCTGCTAATGTTCTTTCATTTATCTGATGTAGAAAGCCAATTTCCTATGAGGTCTGACTAGTTATTTTCTGTATGCAAATGTAATAGCTTCGAAGATGTTAGCTGCCAAAGTAATTTTCAAATTTGAATACTATCGGGTCATGTTTTGTTGTCGGACATGAATTTTAAGTCATTAATCGAACACAATTGGAATTGCACGCAGCAGGAACTTTGTGAGGTGCGGTTGTGAATCCTGTTGTTAGTTCATCTTTGATTTGGATGTCGATTTGGTAGTAATTCATAGGGCTAATTTGTTTTCCGTTTGAAACTGCATGTTTGCTGTTTATGCCAGCATTTTGACGAAAACAGCAAACATAGCCTAGTGATTCCCACTTTTTGTCCCTTCCGTCCTCTACAGAAAAAGGACGAAACAGCAAAAAACCAAGTGCTCGGGAGAACACCAGTTCGCTTTATCTGTGTAGGATTTGGCTTTTTCTATTTCAATTGGAACCAAACTAGACATAGCCTGGTATCTCCATATCAGATGTTGAAGGAAAACAGGGTGGAAGTTGAGCTTTTGCTTTATTGTTTCCATAGTAGAAACTCAGAGAGACTGTTTTCCTAATAAAAGTGGATTCATGTGTATCATTGCTGGAATTATGAAGAATTCTAAGTAGTTCTCTCATTGACTTAGTGTATTATTTTCCGTGGATTCTTATAGACTTTTGACCATCAACTGTTTTCATATTTGTTGTTCATGTGTTCTACATTTGTTTTCTCCAACACTTTGTAACTGCCTTCCCTGATTCAGTCACTGGTCACTTCATATGCTTGTATGTAATTGGCTGTCTGGATTCTTGGTTGTCAGCTATGAAGAAATATTTGACAAAAAATTTCTTGTTTACATGAAGCATTATTGAACTTGTTTTTGTTTTCTAAGTTGCAATTAGTGATTCAGTTTGATGTGAGTTCCATAAACTGCATCTTTTCGCTGTTTCGCTGTCTATAGGGAAGTTTTGGCTTTGGAGCATGGAGCTAATGTACACAGAAGTTGCATCTGCAAGGACAAATTTGAGCATTCATGGATGAGGGTACCTTTCGTTACATCTCAATGCATTGGACTTGAACACTAGGATTTCGTTACATCCCCATCTCATCAAGTCTCCTTCTAATGAGAAGAATACTGGTACGTCTGCTATCTCTCCTGTTTATGTGTAATTTTTTGGATCCACTACACGTAAAGACCCCTTCTGCCATTTAATAACTAAGCGATTTGAAATTGTTTTATAGATTGGTTTTGTTGGCATTTTTTCTTGAATTTGTCTAAATTACTTTATGGAATATCTATTTCTTTTTTGTATTACTTGTATCAAATAAAAAGTAACTTATTTTTTATGGAATATCTATTTCTTTTTTGTATTAATTGTATCAAGTAAAAAGTCACTTATTTGTAATTTTTTGGATCCACTAAATGTAAGGACCCCTTCCTTCTGCCAGGTAATAACTAAGAGATTTGGATTTGGAATTGTTGTACAGATTAATTTTGTTGGCATTGTTTCTTGAATTTGTACATTACTTTATGGATATCTATTTCATTTTTAGTATTACTTGTATCAAATAAAAAGTCACTTCCATTTGGTTATTTTCTCCTTGAGAAAAACGAGTTATAGTTCCTAGGTGTTCAAAGTGTTTGTTCAATCCTTTCTCATAATGTTCCTATTTCCTAGGTGTTATTTTCATGTATCTGTTGTAGAAGCCACTGATCTTTTGTTCTGCTAATGTTTTTGTTTGCATACCCCTTTAAGGATAAAAGTCTTGGTATTTTTTCGTGTATTTGATGTAGAAAGCCAATACGTATGAGTTCTTACTATCTGTATGCAATCAATAGCTTCAAAGATTTAAGCTACCAGAGTAATAATGTTCAAGTTCGACTACAATCTGGTTAGGTGTTGTTAGGACATGCATTGCAAGTCATCAATCGAACATAGGTGGAATTGCAGGCAGCAGGAACTTTGTGAGGTGGGGATGCGAACGCTGTTTTTAGTTCCATCTTTGATTCGGATGTCGATTTGGTGGTAATTCATAAGGCTAGTTTGGTTCCTGTTCCTGTTTGAAGCGGTTGTTGTTTGTCGGCATTTTGGCGAAAACAGCAAATAGAATCTAGTCTGATACTTTGATTGCCAGTGTTTGTCCTTTTTGCCCTACAGAAAAGGGCAAATCGGCAAACACCAAATGTTCGTGCACCAGTACGTAGGGTTTGGCTTTTTCTATTTCAAAGGGAACCAAGCTAGCCATAGCCTGGTATCTCCATATCCGGCCATTATTCATTTTAGGAACGCATAACTATAAGAGGCTATTCTTTAACTTGTTATGTGTATGTATGTTGTTGAGCACAAATTGGCACAGTGGCAGAAACTGTCAGATATAGGGTGACACCTGAATCTCTACTTCCAAGGGAGTTGTATATGATACAACATCAAATGGAACATGGCTTCCGTATTAATGCATAGCTGAGATTTGCACGGTTGTTAGAATTGATAAGCATAGTTGTCACCAGGAAGGAAATAAGTTATAGGAAACCACGGAAATAGACCACATCAGTTTGTTCCATCATTAACACATGCACTTTTGCTATGTCTACACCTAACATACCGCATACCTCTTAACATCATCAGCAGAATGGATAGCAAGTCTGGTTACCTGGGGCAGCATGATGGAAGTGGTTTCAGTAAATAATGAAGGAAAACAGAGCTTTTACTGGATCGTTTCACATAGTAGAAAACCATATAGACTGTTTCCTGAATAAAGTGGATCCATGGGTATCATTGCTGGAATCGTGAAGAAATCTAACTAGTTCTTTACTTCTTTCTTGAACTTATTGTGTATTCTTTTCAACGATTATATAGACTGTCGACCATCAGCTGTTTTCTCATTTATTGTTCATGTGTTCTACATTTGTTTTCCCTACAAAGCTTTTTAACTGCCTTCCCTGTTGCTGTGACACAATCACTGGTCAGTATTTTCATATACTTGTATGTAATTGGCTGTCTTGATTCTTTGTTCTGAGGTATAAGAAATATTTGACAAAATATCTTGTTATATGAAGCAATATTGAACTTGTTTTTGTTTTCTAAGTAGCAAGTAATGAATCAGTTTGATGTGGCCATAAACTGCATATTGGCTGTCTATAGGGCAGTTTTGGCTTTAGAGCATGGAGCTGATGAACACAGAACGGATGAGTTGAGATCAAACCTGATAGTAATTCTGGAACTGTACTTTCCTAATCGTCAGCCTCTGAATTGTTTCCGGTGCATGTGGGGAAAGGGTTTGTCGTGACTCACATGTCATCTGTTGGTCCAATATGTCATTAGATTTTGATAAATGACAATCATTATATAATTATGTGTATTATGCTTCTACTAACATGTCTTGAAGTAGATACGATTAATCATAAGAAAGCGTACAAAGTTATGATCAAAGGTCAATCGCTATCAGGATAAACTACCACAATGAAGTCTAGTCAACCAAAGGAAGAATCAAGTGCTCAAGTCCCTTGTTATCCTTCATTTATGATTGTAAAGTGTACTCTAGGAAAAATTGTAACTCAAAGAGTAAAGAAAAACGCAAAAGGTATCAAAAACTCTGTGTCCAAAACCAAATATCCCATATTTATATATACTACCCGTATATTGTCTTCCTTTATTTGATCTAGAAACAACCAAGTAGCATATTGACGGTACACTGTCAATATCCTATACTGCCGGTATACTGTTATATCCATGTTTGTTGAAATCTATTTTCAGAAGAGCCTCAATCTTGTTCATCAATATATTGTTCTTGTTCTTGTAGTAGCAGTATACTGCAGTACTCCAATAGCATACTGTTATACCTTCTCTAATTCACAATTTTTAGAGAACCGTTTTTTGATCATCAGTTTACTGGTTGTATACTGGCAGTCAGTGTTCTAAAAATCGCTAGGCGGACTCGGTGCGGCGGAGGTCCGCCTAGCGCCTAGCCCGCCTAGGCGGGCGCCTAGAATTTTTTTTTTCTTTTTGAAAATTTAGAAATTTTGAATTTTGAAATTTGAAGTTTCAATGTTCTAAAATCCAAATACTATCTTAAAACCCAAACAAATATCCAAAATACAACTAAGAATAAACAAAATTAAAAAAAATCAAAAAAATCAAAAAAAGTTCAAAAAACACGCCGCCTAGCCCACCGCCTAGAGGGTTTTCGGTGCGATGGGCGGGCGCCTAGCGCCTAGGCCGATTTTTAGAACACTGCTGGCAGTATATTGTCAGTATACCATCCGTATATTGTTCTACACTTCTACTCTGTATTTGTCTGCATTAGATGCTGTAACAGTTATATTTATAACCGTTATTGTTGCAACAGCATACCGCTATACTGCTGCTACAATGATGACTCTATTTTGAGTAGTATGTTTAAGATTTATAAAAGCCTTTGTTTGGCCTGATTAATTTCCCCCTTCTTGATCCTTAAATTTCTACCTACCTACACAAAACCTCTTCACATTCATAAAAGCTTCCAATTACCATTACTCATTGTACTAGAGTAAAATTGAGTTGTAAATTGAGATCTTCACTTGTAGAAAATCACCATTTCTTTGTAAGAGGTTGAAGTCTATGAGCCCTCCGTATCAAAGCTTGTGCGTTTGAAGCAATGTTCGTATCGGTATTGGAATCAGTATCGATATCGGACCCGTCCTATGAGACTATGAGCATGGTTATCAGCGTTATCGGTAGTATTGGCGGTTTCGGATTGAAGTATCAAATTTTTTGGTAACGAAAAGTAAATAATTATTAATAAATTATTAAAATTGTAGAAAAAAATATTTTACACATTTAGGCATAATTTTAAGTATTTTATGTGTTGTTTCTTAGTAGTTTTGAAATTGAATGGAATAAATAGTCACCCTTGCCGATTGGTTTACTTGCGATATATAAATATTCTTTATTTTTTTACATGTTTTTACAATCTTAATATGCTTTTATACCCTTGTTAATTGGACTTTTTTGTTCAAATTTCTTTGCCAAATTGACTGAAAAGAAGACCCTCAATGTTGGTATCGGATCGGGACATGCCAGACCGTTCGGTATCGGCCGATACCGCAAACTACGACTTTGAAGTTAAATCAAAGCTCGTGATTGTAGAACTATTTTTCAATTGTGGACTAAAGCTAAAGAGAGTTTCGAGACTACATTGCCTCGTGGAGGATACCATACTAGATTGAGAGTTTGATCTCTTAGCATTTCTCTATTCATTGTTTTTTATTATCCGTAATTGTGCTAATTAGTTTTAAAATCTTGTCCCCCCTCCCTTTAGGGTTGCCTACATCAAGAAAGGAGCAGACAATTAAGAAAACTTTTAAGGGGTTGGCTATTAAGTGAAACATTTTTCTGTTTGCAACTCAGGAAGGCCATTTGTTTCCCTTCTTTTGCCTTCATATGCATTCCATGTTGGAGAACATGTGCTTGTGATCAGATGGCGGTAGCGGCACTGTCTTATCCTGCACTGGCAGGAAGGGCATCAGTTATCTAGACAGGTCTCAACTCTTGTATCTTGAATCTGGACTATGGTGTGTCCAACAAGGAGATTATTTGTTTTGTTTATGTAAGATACATTTAGATCCGAGTTTTTTGTAGTATCCCTTCTGTTTGAGTAGTATTTTGGTACTTGGTGCAGTTTCATTTAACATCCCTATGAGCTATCATGATAAATTGAAGGTATTTTGGTAGTTGATAAATTTTAATCTAACATCTATATATATGCACAATCATGATCAAAACATTATTGTCTGGTATATACATGCATTTCAGACAGCTGTTATCCTTATTTGCTATTTTTATATTTAATGTAGAAGTTTTACGACCACTGTAGGAAGTTGTCTGCCAGAAATTTGCTGAACAAAAGGAGAGATCTGATATATCAATAGAAATTGAGAAATGCATGCTCCTAGTCTGCCTCTGCTGTGCTAATTGTGATATTTTTGACTCAAGATCCTTAGTCTCGTTACAGGGAGATAGCGTTGTAAAACATTTTCGGATTTTGTACGTATCTTGCGGGTGGTGGGCTCAAATTTTGTCAAATTTGTACATATATTGGCATGAAGTCTTTGTTGGTATCATTGTTGTCGATGTCTTATGGAATCCTAGCCAGATATTAGCCATTTGAGTTGGATTTTGATCTAGAGTGTGCTATAAGTTGAGGCTTTCTTCTGCTGATCCTGGCTGTTTTAACCTGGGTTTTGTTGGATGGAATCTGGCTATATGCATATAAATATAACTAATCTTTTTCATGCTAATAGGTTGATATCGAAGCTTTTTTTTGGGGGGGGGGGGGGGGGGGGAATTTATATATTCACCAAACATGATAATATAATTTTTCAGGAAATTTAATTCTAGAAAATTTTATTTTTGGGAATATAAAACTTTCAGCTATATAGTATTCCTTGAAACAAAGATCCCTTATGGCTTAGGGTACCTCTTTTTTATGGTTTTTTCTAAGGGCACCACACTTTTTACTTGGGGCTAGTCCAAAAATGTTCAAAAAAATTACAAGTTTGTCATCTATTTTTTTACTTGGGACTAACCCAATTTTTTTCAGCAAGTAGGACTGCCAACTTACTGGCAATCCTAGGACTGCCAGCATGTTGGCAGTCCTAACATATGTTAGGACTGTCAACTTGTTGGCAGTCCTTGGAGAGGAAGAAGAAGAACGCGAAGAAGAAAAGGAAACTTCACCAAACCATAACCCTAACCCTAAAGAAACCGCCTCTGGAGCGTGGAGCTTCGGCGGGCTGATCAAGACCTTCGCGACCAGATCCGAGTCGGTGATCCAGACCTACCGTCGGGACCTCGAGGAGTTCGGCTCCGGCCTAAAAAAGGAGACCGAGGCGATCAAGGAGGCCGCCTCCCGCTGCGCCCTGACCTCCCAGCCTCGCTTCCCCCGCACCCTCTTCCGCCGCGCCCTCGACGCCCTCCGCCGCGCCCGCGCTTGGCGCCTCTACCGTCCGCTCACCCAGCCTCGCTTCTCCCGCACCCTCCTCCGCCGCGCTCGTGCCATCGACGCCCTCCGCCGCGCCCGCGCTTGGCACCTCCGCCGTCCGCTCACCCTCCTCCCTCTGCCCTAAGGCCTCGTTTGGTTGGCGGAATCTTCGGGTTGGAAAAGGAAAGTGATTACTTTCCTATGTTTGGGTGTCCAAGGAATTGAGGAAGAAAGGAAAGTGATTCCCAATAGAAGGGAAAGTAGGGGGAAAAGTGATTCCATCCATCCAAGGAAGGAATCACTTTCCCACATTGAAGTATTCACTTTCCTTTCCAAATTTCTTGGCATTGCCAAACATCGGAAAGGAAAATCAATGGAAATTAAAGTTTCCCAAAGGAAAGGAAATGACGAGGAATTGATTTCCTTTCCCTTTCATTCCGCGAACCAAACGAGACCTAATTTTTGGGCTGTCCCCAAGCAAATTTTGGGTGTCCCCTAGCAAAAGTTACACATGTTTGGACTGCCCTCAAGTAAACTTGGTGGTGCCCTTAGAAAAAACCTTTTTTATCTTGCACTTTTTTCTTATCATCTCCTCATGACTCGACATATCCGGTGTACTTTCTTTTTTGGTAAGCAATTTTATCTTGCAGTTTTGCTGCATAAACGAAACTGACTACACCTGAACGTGATCTCGGCGCAAAGTAACGTACATGTTGGGGAAGTCTGTCCATTTGTTAATGTTTGATCACTTCTTATAGTGTCAGATTATTAGTGAGCACACTGTGATTATGAATCTCGGAGAATAAATTATTTTGCTAAATTTCAGGTGGGCATTTGCCTCACCTATTTCTGCGATGAAGTAGAATTCCAGCACAATGTAGTTAACATTTGAGTGCGATAATATTCTATTACATAATTTATTTATTTTACGGAAAATTTTATGAGAAGCAAAAATGTTTGCAAAAATTGCGTAAAAGACATAAAATTTAGGGAAATTGTAAAATGAGCACAGTCGTGCCAAAAAATAGGACTAGAAAATTTTGACGTCCTAATTTAGGTCGTCAAAATTCATTCCTCCTTCATCTCATCCCTCCTTTCTTAATCTTTTCTTATTTTTTCTTAATTTTTTCTCAATCCGGATTAATTGAAAAAGCGCGCAGGGGCACCAAAAAAATGCGCCCTTCATTAGGGCGTGAAATTTCATCTTCTCATTATTCACGCTGTTAGCCATGAAACCTGGATTCCGTTAGTGCAATAATACCTTTTCCATTAACTAAAACTTGAGATGACATTCTAATGCTATTATCATAATATATTGATTATAGCATCTCATGGCTAACAGATGTGTTGATTGTGCTTAGGTCTTTGACATACAGTTACTAGGATGGCACAGCACAGCCGAGCCGTATGGGGTGAAATTTCACGCCCTAACGAAGGGCGCATTTTTTTGACGCCCCTTTTGTGGGCGCGCTTTTTCAATTAATCCGGATTAAGAAAAGATAAGAAAAGATTAAGAAAGGAGGGATGAGATGGAATTAAGGAGGAATGAATTTTGACGACCTAAATTAGGACGTCAAAATTTTCTACGTCCTATTTTTGGGCACGACTGTACTCATTTTACAATTTTCCTAAACTTCATGTCTTTTACACAATTTTTGCAAATATTTTTACTTCTCGTGAAATTTTCCGTTTACTTTTTTGTAAACATGCTTGACAAAGGCTAACAGTAATGAAAGCATCAATCGACATACCTTTCTCTTCATGACTTGTTTTTTTTTCAATATAAAGGACTTACTGCTGTGGTGTGACGGGTGGGGAAAAAAACGCCTTTCCTAATTCACAACTATTGATAAAGATACAACAAAAAATATTATTAGAAGATACTACAACTGTGAGTTCTAATTTATTGGAGAACTGTTAAAATTTTGGTATTTCTTGATATTTTTTACTAGGACTGTTAAAATTTGACGGTTCTATAATAATTTAACAGAAATTTTCATCCAACGGGATTAATTTAATAGTATTTGTGGGAGAGGGGAGAAGTTTGGCAAAATTTCAGAAAACGGGACATCGTGCCAAGTAGGGTGGCGGTGGTGGCGACGTGGCGGTTGGAGGGGGAGGATGGAGGGGGACCGCCAAGTAGGATGGCGGTGGGGGGGCACCCTACTTGGCACGATGGAGGGTTCTCAAGAAGGAAGAGCAGGAGAGAGAGGAGAGAGAAGGGAGAGAGAGAAGAGAGAGAGAGAGAGAGGCTTGGCAGAGCAGGAGAGAGAGAGAGAGAAGAGAGAGAGAGAGAGGGAGGCCGCCAAGTAGGGTGGCGGGGGGGGGGGGGGGCCGCCACCCCACTTGGCGCGGGAGAGGAGAGAGAAGGGAGAGAGAGAAGAGCGGGAGAGGAAGTGAGAGAGAAGAGAGAGAGAGAGGCCGCCAAGTAGGGTGGCGGTGGGAGGGGGGCCCGCCACCCCACTTGGCGCGATGTCACGCCCCAGAACCAGAATACTGGAGAGCGGGGGCAGACATAGCCAGCTACGTATAATGAAATGGAATCCACGTCACTATACGGTCACGGCTGTCTAGATATATGAGGGTTTAACTACAATCCATCAGTCTCCTATGGTCAAGAACAAGCCTATTGTCTCAATCACAAGCAAGTAGTAACAGTCACAAGATATTAGAGCATCAATATACAATAGTAAGGCGTCCCATACATTACATATTGGATGATCATGAAGCTAGTCGTACAAAATGTCAGGACTAGCAAGAGTTTTAGTCATACATGATCAACCTAGGATTTGTCAATCATGTTACAGCCCGTAGGCAGACAGTAAATAAAGGTGCAATACGAGCTAACACGTGCTCGCCGGCTAAACGCCTCAAAAGAATAATTTTACAAATAGAGTGGGAGGACAAAAGAAACCCACTCGTTGCCCTGGTTACGCCTGGTGGTCACCATCGGGCTGGAAGACAGGTGGATCCTCTGTTGCTGCTCCGATATCTGGCCACACAAAACCAGCTGCGTCAGACCCCAGAAAGAGCAAGTGCCACAAAGGAGGCTTCACTTAGGAACTAAAACCAGCATATCATAATGGAATATTAAAGATAATAAATAAAGAACTGATAATAATAGAGATAACAACAGTAAACTGAGTACGAGGAAACTATTCAAGTAGCCAGGTCACAACCCTTAAACCAAACAAGGACCGGGGTTGCAGCCCTTCACCTGAATAGAAACCCGTCTCAAATACTATTGGTACAGTGAAGACAATAAACGAAGAGAGGACACAGAACTGCTCCGGGAGCCAGGTTACAACCCTTAAACCAAACAAGGACCGGGGTTGTAACCCTTCGCCTGAACAGAACTGGACCCCTGATCTTTATTGCTAAGGCCAGTATAAATAATCATGGTATTAAGGTAAGGTAAAACATGACGAATATGGCATGGAATTGCAATAAGACAATAAACGAAGAGAGGACACAGAACTGCTCCGGAAGCCAGGTTACAACCCTTAAACCAAACAAGGACCGGGGTTGTAACCCTTCGCCTAAACAGAACTGGACCCCCGATCGTTATTGTTAAGGCAAGCATCAATAATCATGTCATGTCACAATCTTGCACAGGATCAGGATAAGACTAAGCTGGAATAAACTACATCCAATCAATCACGGCCAATCAAGAGTACGGCTTGATACCTTTAACTAACTAGGGTTATCACAGGCCTAGTTACTAGCAAGATGCAATGAGATTATCCCAACAGCCACAAGCCCTGCAGACCATCCGGTTATCCAGGTCGAATGTCCGTTTAGGAAGAATGCAACACATGACTGTGTGCTGGAAATGTGCCCTACTCGTCGGTAGGCTACAAGTCCACTGAATGCGTCCAGATAACGGGATTGCCTGTAGCTGGGAATCTTTTCATGACTACTGAATCATTCTAGTTAATTAGCCTTAGTCAATTTCAGTAGGTACCCCTGACCGTGGTACTCAGGGGTCCCCATCCTAGACATGATGCAAGACAGTACTAGTTTATTTGTACAAACACAATCGCCCACGGTGTCCAAGTCTTTCATACTTGTCATGTCAGGCTAGCTGTCGTAACAGCATGTCGAGATATATCATGTCAGTTTACTTGTCAAGAGTGCGCCACAGCGGGCCACTATCGTGTTCTATTCTTACAATATTATGAATGAGAGAAACTTGCATAAAATAACTAGTGACATATTCTTGATGCCAAGGAAATGATCTACAACTTCCACGTTGAAAGTTGGGAGAAATTCGAGCCATAATTCAGTCAATTAGGACATATAACAGTTAGAAATAGTCAAAATATGCATTATGCGGCCTATTCTGCGACACCATATGCGGCCAACTGCGACATGCGGCTTATGCGGCTCAACTGCGACATCGTATGCGGCCTACTGCGACATGCGGCTCATGCAGCTCAACTGCGGCATGCTATGCGGCCAACTGCGACATGCGGCTCATGCGGCTCGACTGCGACATGCTATGCGGCCAACTGCGACATGCGGCTCATGCGGCTCAACTGCGACATCATATGCGGCCAACTGCGACGTATGTCTCATGCGGCTCGACAGCGACATGCTATGCGGCCAACTGCGACATGTCTCATGCGGCTCAACTGCGACATCAATGCGGCCAACTGCGACATGCTATGCGGCCAACTGCGACATATGTCTCATGCGGCTCGACAGCGACATGCTATGCGGCCAACTGCGACATGTCTTATACGGCTCAACAGCGACATCATATGCGGCCAACTGCGACATATATCTCATGCGGCTCAACAGCGACATCATATGCGGCCAACTGCGACATATGTCTCATGCTGCAGATGAACATAGAAGTTTGACCAAAATTGTTTTGGCCATAACTTCCTCATCCGAAGTCGAAATCAAGCAAAACAAAAGCCAAAATTGCATGAAATTGAATTCTCTACAACATAGAACCATTAGTTTTCGAAAATAACCAAGTTTTAGAGATCAAAACCAAGAAAACCGAAAAGTTATAAACTTAGATCTACAAGAAATTATCCATTAAAATGAAAAAGGCCAAGTTCTAAAGAGTCTTAAAATCAAGTAAGGAAGAGAATGGAACAAGAAAACTTGAGATCCAACATGAAGCAAGTTTACACTTGCCTAGCTCTCTTTCCTGGTAGGTAGAAGAGTAGTGGTGGAGAAGAAGAAGTGAAGGAGAAGAATAAATGAAGAGAGAGAGAGTTAGGTAGAAATATAAATGAGGGTGGTGGTGGTAGGTGGGGTTTTTCTTTTGGTTCATGGTGAACCCAAAAGCAAACCAAACCAAGCTAAGCCGAACCAAGCTAAGCCATAACCAATGACATGCCAAAATAACCATACAGGAAAATACGCAAATAACTATACAGAAAAATACGCAAATACGAGTCAAGAATACGTACACGTATACCAAGATACGTAATACAAACTATAAGCATTACAACTCTACCCACCTTAAAAGAATTCCGTCCTCGGAATTTAATCAAGAGGCTAGAATTGCAAGGACAAGCTATACTAATCGTAAGCTATAACAAGCAGTCTATCATGCAGTCATTTATTTAAGCAAGGAATTGAAAGCATAAGGCATAAGGAAGACATTATACCTTACGAGTCAAACAGGTCGGGATATCGCGATCGGATATCATCCTCACGCTCCCACGTCGACTCACCCAAAGAGTGATGACCCCAAGCAACTCGGACTAACTTGATAGTCTTGTTCTTGAGTGTCTTCTCTCTTCGGTCCAATATAGACACGGGCCTCTCCTCATACGAAAGGTTGGTACCAACAACCAATTCCGAATGATCCAGGATGTGGCTCGGGTCCGGAATATACCGTCGCAGTTGGGATACATGGAATACGTCATGTACCTCACGTAGCGACGGTGGAAGAGCGAGACGATACGATACATCTCCTACTCGCTCCAGAATGTCGAATGGCCCTATATACCTAGGACTAAGCTTTCCTCGTACGCCGAAACGAATGACGCCACGGTTAGGCGAAATCCTCAGGAATACATGGTCGCCGACAGAAAACTCAAGAGGACGCCGATGAGAATCGGCCCAATGACGCTGGCGATCTTGGGCAACTCGAAGATGATCTCTGACTCTTCTGACCACTTCAACGGTCTGAGCAATCATTTCCAGACCAAGCATCTGCCTCTCTCCGACATCGTCCCAGGCTAGCGGGGATCGACACTTCCTACCATACAGTGCCTCGAACGGTGCCATCTGGATACTGGCCTGGAAACTGTTGTTGTACGAGAACTCCACCAGGTGCACGTGATCTTCCCACGAACCACCGAAGTCGAGTGTACATGACCGCAACATATCTTCAAGAGTCTGGATCGTACGTTCCGACTGGCCATCTGTCTGCGGGTGATAAGCTGTACTGAACTGGAGGTGAGTTCCCAAACCTTCTTGCAAGCTACGCCAAAAGTGCGACGTAAATCTTGAATCTCTATCCGAAGTGATACTGACTGGTACACCGTGCAATCTGACAATCTGCCGGAGATACATCTCCGCTAGCTGAGCCGTCGACTGACCAACTCTGAATGGGAGAAAGTGAGCCACCTTCGTGAGCCTGTCTATGACAACCCAAATAGCGTCTCTGTCAGCCGGGGATCTAGGCAATCCAGTCACAAAATCCATGGTTATATGCTCCCATTTTCACTCGAGAATCGACAATGGTTGAAGTAGTCCAGCTGGTCTCTGATATTCAGCCTTAACTTGTTGGCAGACTAAACAACGAGAGACAAACCGGGCTATCTCCCTCTTCATGCTATTCCACCAAAAGTGCTGGCGGATATCACGGTACATCTTCGTACCACCGGGATGAATAGAATACTGCGAACTGTGGGCCTCTGCCATGATCTCTTGTCTGATATCTCCACTGGGTACACAAAGACGCTTACCATGTCGAAGTGTACCGTCTTCATGAATGCATAACTCTGGTCTTCGTCCTGCCTCACACTCTGCTCTGAGTCGCTGAAGCTTGAAATCTGCTGACTGCGCCATCCGGATCCTCTCGACTATAGTGGACTGAACTTGCATGCTGGCCATCAATGCCACACTGGAAGGAAGGACAACTTCTATACCCATCTTCTGAAGATCGGCTAACAGTTCTGGTTGCGCTGTCAGGAAATAAACTCCTGTCCTCCTGCTCAATGCATCTGCAACAACGTTGGCCTTCCCTAGGTGATACTGCAGGTTGACATCATAATCCACAAGCATCTCTAGCCATCTCCTCTGACGCATGTTGAGATCCTTCTGAGTGAAAACATACTTCAGGCTCTTGTGGTCGGTGAAAATTTCTACCCTATCTCCGTATAAGTAGTGCCTCCACAACTTAAGTGCAAACACTACTGCTGCCAGCTCCAAGTCATGGGTTGGGTAATTTCTCTCATGGTCACGAAGTTGTCGTGACGCATAAGCTATTACCTTCCCATGCTGCATCAGAACACATCCTAAACCTCTGCCCGAAGCATCACAATACACTGAGAATCCTCCGGTTCCATCTGGAAGCGTGAGAATAGGAGCCGTCATCAAGCCTCGCTTCAACCTCTCAAAAGAATTCTGGCACTCTACTGTCCAAGCAAACTGCACATCCTTGCGGGTCAACTGGGTCAATGGCGCGGAAATTCGAGCAAAGTCTGAAACAAATCGCCGGTAGTAGCCGGCCAAGCCAAGAAAACTGCGAATTTCTGCCACTGTGCTAGGTACCGGCCACGTTTTAATGGCCACGATCTTCTGGGGATCCACTTCAACTCCTCCTCGGGTGATGATATGACCCAAGTACGAAATGCGATCGAGCCAGAACTCGTATTGACTAAACTTGGCATATAACTGGTGCTCTCTGAGAATCTGGAGGACAACTCGGAGATGCTGCTCATGCTCCGCTTCACTCTTGCTGTAGACCAAGATGTCGTCTAGGAACACAATCACGAACTGATCCAAATAAGGCATGAAGATGCGATTCATGAGGTCCATGAATACAGCCGGCGCATTGGTTGCTCCAAATGGCATCACAAGGAACTTCCAATGCCCATACCTAGATCTGAAAGCAGTCTTCAGGATGTCCTGCTCTCTGACTCTGATCTGATGGTATCCTGACCGCAAGTCAATCTTCGAAAATACTGACGCCCCTTTGAGTTGATCAAACAAGTCATCTATCCTCGGGAGAGGATATCTGTTCTTGATTGTCACTGAGTTCAAGGTACGATAATCAACACACAATCTAGATGTACCATCCTTCTTTTTCACAAGAAGCATCGGGGCTCCCCAAGGCGATCCACTAGCACGAATGAATCCCTTGGTTCTGAGTTCTTCAATCATCTTGTACAATATCTCTAACTCTGACGGCGCCATCCTGTAGACTCTCTCTGACACTGGGGCTGTTCCGGGAATCAAGTCGATGGTAAACTCGATCTCTCGCTGTCACGACCCGCACCCGGTTTTCGGATACGAGACGTGTCCAAGCCAGCCTACGCCGCAGAGTCGGCGGTAGAACGCTGTCAAGCCCACAAGAAATAAATGCTCAAATATCACATTGCTGCTCATTCACATTTCTAAATTTATTACAACAGTTACAACATTTATATTTAAAGGAAAAATACAAAATTTTACAATTAATGAAATGATACAATGGCTATCTATTTCTAGGTTGTCTTCAGCATACCCAAGTTCTCCCAGTGCTAAGAGTGATCGCGGCTAACCTGAAAAATGTTGGTTATCCAGTCAGGATTGGAACAAGCACACAAACCGACGGCAGTGCAAAACACAATAGAATTATCAAGACATGAAAATAGCATATGAGAAATGAAAACTGTAAGATAAAGTGATGTCATAGCACGATAGAGAAATAAACAAGGAAAAGCTAATAAAAGACATCTATCTAGGTGGTGTGAAATATCTGTTTCGACATGTGAACGGCTAGGGGGTAAATTCGGCACACTGCACGTGTCGTGTGCAGCGGCTATTATTCAAGAATAGACTCATGGGATAATTCTGGGTAGTTCACATGTTTACTTAGATATTTCCCCTCCCGACTACTCCGTGTGACGAGCGTGTCAACAAGCAGCAAGATATATGTATAGACATGAAATGAAATGACTACTATGAATCGGAAAGCAATCAGAAAGTGCACTTGCCTGAGGTCCTTAGCTGGAGAAACCAATAACACTATATCACTCAATGAGCCACAATCAGTCAACACATGTAGAAGCCTCCGAATGCTGAAATAAATAGTACCAACGTTCTCAGAATAGTCAAATTAGCTAGAATTGCCTGTCCTTAAGTCCAATTCTGGATACAGGGGCAAAACGGTAATTTCGAGCAAAAACGATGTCCGCTGTTGGACCCGCTTTGCACCGAAAAGCGTGCCAGAGTCAACGGTCTCTAAAGTCGTCAAACTACATGTCTACGGATCCAGTTTTTTGATACGAACCCAACCGTATGTCCAGAGTTGGATTCCGGCGGGTCGTGCACAAAATCGCCCGTTGAGCGGGACCGTGGGGCCCGCAAAACGACGTCGATTTCAACTGTCTCAGAATCGGACCAAACTTGGCATACAGGACCAGAAAAACGATACGGTTCTGTTGGCACAAGATTCGTCTCAATCTGACGAGCGTGCACAAAGTTATGACTGAATTCGCATAGGACGGATACGGGGCGATTCCGACGGATACGCGTCGAATTCGTCGCGCACACGCGACCGATTTGAATTCCGTCAAAGCCCACGCGACCACGAAGCTGTTACCCAGCTTTCGATCCTTCGGTGCATGACCACGTCGTCCCGATTGGCGTGACGCACGTCGTGTGGAACAAATTCAATATTTTGAAAACAGATTTTTGGGAAACTTTGGAATTCGATTTCTCGACGCTCAGTCGATGATTTCGAATTCCGCAAGAAGGGTGATGAAGACTTATATGTTGTCTAAAAGTCTCTTTAAAAAGTTTTTCTAGTATTAGACTGGGTTGATCGGGAACTATCTCGAAACATGAGGGTTTCGACTAGAAAACTGTTCTGATTTTTGAATGGTTTTTCGTCAACTTTGATTCGACATATCTTTTGATATGATGAACGAAATCGTGATCTACAAAGGGTAGGCTGTTCGTGTTCATGTTGTCTTCGCAACGAATCAATCGGATCGCGAAACGATGAAACGAGGAGAGAGGAAAGTACCTGCGAAGTGGGGGATTCGCAAACACTGCTGCTGCTGTCCTTCTCGCGCACGCGCGTATCCGCGCGTCCTCTGGCCTGGCCGTGGCTCCGGCGTCCTGTGCGGCGGCCAAGGGTGGCGTGCACGCGTGTGGGAGAAGTTAGGTTTTAGGGTTTGATGGGTTTTCGTTTCTCGCTCTCCCGTTCTCCCTATATATGACTAACAATCTACTGTACGCGGGGGGGTTCCTATTCGCTCGGGCTGGCCTGTGGGGGAGTAAGAATGGCCCGCATTGTTGCTACTATTGCTTCTAATGTTCATAAGCCAAGTGGTTGGGCTTTAGGGGGATTACGATTGGCTCGGGATTGCTTATTTGCTGCTGTTGTTGGGAATAACCTCTATTGCTCGGTTCTGAACCCGAATGGTGGTTCTCGGGTCTGTTGGGCTCGGGAAAGTGGGCCCATGGCTGGGTTTCCCTTCTTTCTATTTCTATCTCTTTTTATTACTCTATTAGCAATAGCTAAATTATGTATATATATATTTATACATACAAACTATACACCATACATATATTTATATATATTCACATATACATCTATTTATACAATATATTCTCATATACGCGTGTATATACACGTATACATTATATACATTTACAATATATACATATACATATTCACCTATACGTATATATATACAATATACATTTATATATATAAATAACTATACATTTAATATACTTTTATATACATAAATACTTATACACTTATTATACGTATATTTATATTTACACAATCATACACATATGATAATAATACTATTTATTAATCACCACAAAATAATAACTAATTAATTATTTCTAAAATATAGATTTCACTATTTAAATCAATTAAATAATAAATAAAATATTTCACAAATTTCGGGAAGGGGAGCTACAAATCTACCCACCTTAAAAATAATTCCGTCCTCGAAATTCTAACTCGTAACATCCCCAAAATCCAAAATAAATAAATAAATCCACTATTATCACAATCTTCTCGAATTTAATTCCTCACAATATTTTATAACCCTTTCTAGCCATTTTATAACTCTGAACACTTGAGGACTGCTACCCACCTTTGGTCACACTATTCCATCGGATCTAATGTCGCCAAAATTTTATAATCTTCAACTAATTGCGAAAATTTCTACCAATACATATCTACCGCATATGGCACCTATAACCTCTCCTATCTATCAGACAGTCCAAAATTGTAACAAGCAAGTTTACACAAGTAGCTATGAATATTGACAAACTCTAGTAAGCATGACTATTCGTCACTCTGAAATTGGAAGTCATGCAAATAAATAATCAAGAATAATTATAAGATTTCAAGAGCGGTAGAAAGTATCCAATGATACCGATATAAAGGGTATTTATGAACCTATAGTCTTATTCACTATATTGGGCTACTCTAGTCTAGTCATTGACTAATTTTAAGAATCATTCGTTCTTTAGGAGAGCTTGCAATCTGGAATACAAAAGTTCCAATCTTGAAATTCTAAACAGGGTTCCAAAAATGGAATGGAGTTTGAGAAAACTAGATTGTGATCCTACTGGATTCTCTATTTAGATATCAGTCGTTGGTTGGATGAACTTGCATTTCAATCTATATTGACGGAACAAGATTCCAATGATAAAACTATTCCTACTAGATTAGGGTAACCTAGAATAGGACTCCACCCGAGGGGTTGAGCTAGTTGGCAGTCGGGTTGGTTGGCTAGGTCTTCTCAAGCTCAAAAGGCGCCTTCCGTGACTTTTGTGTTTAAGTAGCACATGGGGCCTCAATTGGGTGGCACACTAGTGGCATGTGCGTAGTGGGCTTCGAGTAGATCACAACCATATTTTGGGTCACAGGAATTGAGTCGAAGTTGAGGCTTTGGTGGAAGTTGGAAAGTGTATCGGTACTATGGTAAAAGTTATAACTAGTCCTTTTAACCTGAAAATCGTATCCCAAAAATAGAGTACAAGGGGACGGATTTGAGTGGGACATGATATACCTGGATGAAGGTGGACTCGTCTAGGTCTTACATGTGAAATTGGTTGGGAGATAACAGCTGGTCTCATGCTCCGAATATTAATGGCATGGCCGGGGACATAAAATGATCTAAGTGAAATGTGGGAGTCCAAGGGCACTAATTATCATTCTAATGAAAAACTATTCTAATCAATCAGTAGTCTTCGTATATCACAAAATTTTAGAAGTCTTACAGTCTACCCACCTTAGAGGCTAGGATAGGGTGGCAAGGTTCCTGTCACAGGGCTGGCCGATGGTAGCTACACGGGTGTATACCACTTTGTATCTATCTATCTATCTATCAATTGCGAGCTTTCGTCTTTCCAATTCAGTGAAAGACAAAACAAATAAGGAGTTCAAGAGAGGGGTCACCGAGTACGATTACGTGATTCAAAGGCGAAGGTATTATTTCAAGAGGGATTGTCAAAGTAGTCGCGGGTGAGATCCTAGATACATCTATACCTCATTCCACGTAGAGTAATTAAATAAAAGCGAACCAAATGCATCATGGTTGATCAGACCGTAATACAATGATTCTGATTAGACAATATGTTAGCTAGACATATGTCTTGGATCAAGCTCGATAAAACAGTAAGCTTGCAAAACTAGGCTGTAATAGCAGCGTTGGTTAAGATAGTCAAAATATAAGTAGGCAAGATTTTTGGAAAGGGGACAAAAGTTTGAATTTGAGAGAATCAAAACCTTACCCGGTGTTATTGCTTATACAGTCAACCTATTATCTTCTATCCATAAGGCCTTGGTCGACTAATGGGTTATGGAATTCTAATTCCTATAGTCTGGATGAACCTGTTATTGTCAGTCAATTACCTTGTTAATAAAACACAAGGACCACGGGTTGGGAGACATGCTACTCGACTTACAGAACTTACACTAGTATTGGTTTCGGATCTTAGGGTCATACAGGGCAGTCTCTATTCTCTATAATATCCTAAACTTGTAATCACATCTGAAATCGTTTTACCGAGAATTATGCCTTGCCCGTATACTCTGGCTACGGCAAACCCTTGGTTCCGTGATTCAGGGATGATAAGCTATCATGTACTCTACTTTATATTTGTCACAAGGGTATCTAAGATCTAAAGAAGTCAACGAGAACCTAGTTTCTGGAATGTTCCATAGACTATGATTCTTCGAAACGATTTCAATTCTATGGGTTGTGTCTCGCCAGTGCGCTGCTGGCTGGCCATTGCAGTCGTAAAGTTTATTCTAACTATTTTCCTGAGACTTCAAGGATACCTAAGGGTCCAATCTATTTGACTAGGATAGATAGTGTAACATCTGCTTATAATTCTCATTCCTTAAGGTAAAAGGCTGGTCGAAAAGAAAGGTCTGAAGACAAATAAAATAATAACATCCTAATCTTGATTTCATAAATATTTCAAATGGTTGAGGGAAAAATCTCAAATAAATCTACTTCGAGATTCGTATATGATTAGCAGGATTAGAAATTATAAACCAGTTCCTTACGACAAAATAGAATTTAAATAGGTAGTTCTAACTTATGCTATAAAATTTACATCTAATAAAGCAAAAGAAAGTTAAACATTTCATCAAGATCAAAGCCTTAATTCTAGATAAGCCTAACTAATCAAGTGAATGACAGACTATCATTGAAGCATATCATCGTATCAAAAGCAATTATGTATCTAGCAAGCTATCCAAAATCAATAATTCCTTATCTAAATTGCATGGCCTGCCTGGCAACCTTAACTACCCAACGGTCAATTTGAACAAGGGACTCCTAGTCCTAGTTATTCTCCTAAATTATTTTAATCCTATTTGTGAATGAGCATTTCTTGAGGGCAGGCTCGCAATAGTACGACTAACGTACCATCACGAGTTCGCATGGTTTGCGAAAACTGACCTGCATGGGCCACCACAAAAACTTGTCACGACCCGCACCCGGTTTTCGAATACGAGACGTGTCTAAGCCAGCCTACGCCGCAGAGTCGGCGGTAGAACGCTGTCAAGCCCACAAGAAATAAATGCTCCAATATCACATTGCTGCTCATTCACATTTCTAAATTTATTACAACAGTTACAACATTTATATTTAAAGGAAAAATACAAAATTTTACAATTAATGAAATGATACAATGGCTATCTATTTCTAGGTTGTCTTCAGCATACCCAAGTTCTCCTAGTGCTAAGAGTGATCGCGGCTAACCTGAAAAATATTGGTTATCCAGTCAGGATTGGAACAAGCACACAAACCGACGGCAGTGCAAAACATAATAGAATTATCAAGACATGAAAATAGCATATGAGAAATGAAAACTGTAAGATAAAGTGATGTCATAGCACGATAGAGAAATAAACAAGGAAAAGCTAATAAAAGACATCTATCTAGGTGGTGTGAAATATCTGTTTCGACATGTGAACGGCTAGGGGGTAAATCCGGCACACTGCACGTGTCGTGTGCAGCGGCTATTATTCAAGAATAGACTCATGGGATAATTCTGGGTAGTTCACATGTTTACGTAGATATTTCCCCTCCCGACTACTCCGTGTGACGAGCGTGTCAACAAGCAGCAAGATATATGTATAGACATGAAATGAAATGACTACTATGAATCGGAAAGCAATTAGAAAGTGCACTTGCCTGAGGTCCTTAGCTGGAGAAACCAATAACACTATATCACTCAATGAGCCACAATCAGTCAACACATGTAGAAGCCTCCGGATGCTGAAATAAATAGTACCAACGTTCTCAGAATAGTCAAATTAGCTAGAATTGCCTGTCCTTAAGTCCAATTCTGGATACAGGGGCAAAACGGTAATTTCGAGCAAAAACGATGTCCGCTGTTGGATCCGCTTTGCACCGAAAAGCGTGCCAGAGTCAACGGTCTCTAAAGTCGTCAAACTACATGTCTACGGATCCAGTTTTTCGATACGAACCCAACCGTATGTCCAGAGTTGGATTCCGGCGGGTCGTGCACAAAATCGCCCGTTGAGCGGGACCGTGGGGCCCGCAAAATGACGTCGATTTCAACTGTCTCAGAATCGGACCAAACTTGGCATACAGGACCAGAAAAATGATACGGTTCTGTTGGCGCAAGATTCGTCTCAATCTGACGAGCGTGCACAAAGTTATGACTGAATTCGCATAGGACGGATACGGGGCGATTCCGACGGATACGCGTCGAATTCGTCGCGCACACGCGACCGATTTGAATTCCGTCAAAGCCCACGCGACCACGAAGCTGTTACCCAGCTTTCGATCCTTCGGTGCACGACCACGTCGTCCCGATTGGCGTGACGCACGTCGTGTGGAACAAATTCAATATTTTGAAAACAGATTTTTGGGAAACTTTGGAATTCGATTTCTCGACGCTCAGTCGATGATTTCGAATTCCGCAAGAAGGGTGATGAAGACTTATATGTTGTCTAAAAGTCTCTTTAAAAAGTTTTTCTAGTATTAGACTGGGTTGATCGGGAACTATCTCGAAACATGAGGGTTTCGACTAGAAAACTGTTCTGATTTTTGAATGGTTTTTCGTCAACTTTGATTCGACATATCTTTTGATATGATGAACGAAATCGTGATCTACAAAGGGTAGGCTGTTCGTGTTCATGTTGTCTTCGCAACGAATCAATCGGATCGCGAAACGATGAAACGAGGAGAGAGGAAAGTACCTACGAAGTGGGGGATTTGCAAACACTGCTGCTGCTGTCCTTCTCGCGCACGCGCATATCCGCGCGTCCTCTGGCCTGGCCGTGGCTCCGGCGTCCTGTGCGGCGGCCAAGGGTGGCGCGCACGCGTGTGGGAGAAGTTAGGTTTTAGGGTTTGATGGGTTTTTGTTTCTCGCTCTCCCGTTCTCCCTATATATGACTAACAATCTACTGTACGCGGGGGGGTTCCTATTCGCTCGGGCTGGCCTGTGGGGGAGTAAGAATGGCCCGCACTGTTGCTACTATTGCTTCTAATGTTCATAAGCCAAGTGGTTGGGCTTTAGGGGGATTACGATTGGCTCGGGATTGCTTATTTGCTGCTGTTGTTGGGAATAACCTCTATTGCTCGGTTCTGAACCCGAATGGGGGTTCTCGGGTCTGTTGGGCTCGGGAAAGTGGGCCCATGGCTGGGTTTCCCTTCTTTCTATTTCTATCTCTTTTTATTACTCTATTAGCAATAGCTAAATTATGTATATATATATTTATACATACAAACTATACACCATACATATATTTATATATATTCACATATACATCTATTTATACAATATATTCTCATATACGCGTGTATATACACGTATACATTATATACATTTACAATATATACATATACATATTCACCTATACGTATATATATACAATATACATTTATATATATAAATAACTATACATTTAATATACTTTTATATACATAAATACTTATACACTTATTATACGTATATTTATATTTACACAATCATACACCTATGATAATAATACTATTTATTAATCACCACAAAATAATAACTAATTAATTATTTCTAAAATATAGATTTCACCATTTAAATCAATTAAATAATAAATAAAATATTTCACAAATTTCGGGAAGGGGAGCTACACTCGCTCTGGCGGCATCCCTGGAAGCTCTTCTGGGAAAACATCTGGAAACTCTTCGACTATCCGAGGTAACTGTACTACTGCCACTGCCATCCGCAACACTGGAGGAGAAGGTTCAACTTCGCCTCGGGAGAAGGAAAACTCCGGCTCGCCTGGAATGCTAAAAATAACCCTGCCAATATGGCAGTCTATCCTAGCATACTGGTCCCTCAACCAATCCATCCCTAACACCACATCATAATCGGCCATCGGGAACTCTATCAATCTAGCGGGGAATTCTCTACCGCTAACTACGACCCGACACGAGAAAAATACTCTATCTACTCCCACAAGTCCATTACCAGTAAGTATATTGAGCCTTACTGATAATGACTCGGGCTCCAGTCCTACCCGTGTCGCAAATCGTGCAGACATAAATGAATGCGAGGCACCAGAATCAAATAATACTGAAGCTGGAAAGGTGTTGATGAGAATAGTACCTGCCACCACCTCACCTGGTGCTATTCCTTCTTCTCCCATGGTCAAAGCCAGCACTTGACCATGTCCTCTAGGTGCGGGTCCCCTCTGCTGAAAATTTCTCTGCCTGCTCTGGATCAGGGCTTGGGCTTGGGCATACTGTTGCGGTCTCTGCTGCTGGAATGCCTGGGCCTGCGTCGGCAATGGCCTCGGGAACGGGTACTGCAGCTGCTGCTGCTGCTGGACTGGTGCTGGTCCTCTAACTGAAGGACTAGAGAAAGCGGATGAACTCCCCCTGTTCGGGCAGTTCCCAACCCTGTGGTCCGGGGCACCACAAACCAAGCACAAACCCTGTGCTCTACGACACTCTGACACCACATGTCCTGGCTTCCCGCAGTGTGAACATCCCACTGCGGAAGACTGCTTCTGCTTCTGCTGCTGAGGGTGCGTCGGGGTGGAATGCTGAACCGACGTCACTGAGGCCGCCCGCCTCAGAGCTCCAATGGTCAAAGCCCTGGCTGCCGAGGCTGGTGCTGATGACTGATTTATCTGCCCGTGAGATCGCTTCCGACCTCCGGTCCTATCCACGATCCTCTGGGAGGTATATTCATGCCTCCGGACTGCTCTCAACACTGCATCAAAAGTCTGATTCTCAAACTGCTCCACCGCCAATAAAATCTCTAGGTGGAGCCCCTGCTGGAATCGCTGGGCTCTATCGAACTCGGTCGCCACCAAGGTGGGAGCAAACCGACTAAGCCTGGAGAACTCGGCCGCATATCCATCGACCGTCCTGCCCATCTGCTTCAGATTGGTGAACCTCGTTTGTAGATCATACCGAGCTACAGCATCAAAATACTTGGTCTGGAATCTCTCACTGAATACTGTCCATGAAATAGGGGCCACTAATCCATCGGCCTGCGCTGTCCACCAGCTGCAAGCAAGATCCAATAGCTGCAGGCGCACCACGGCCACCTTCTCGTTCTCTGGAGTCCTGGCTGCTTCTAGAATTACCTCTGTGTCCTGAAGCCATGCATCTGCAGCGATCGCATCTTCACTGCCATCGAAGAAGGGAGGGTTCAAGCGCTTGAAGCTGTTGGCCGCGCTATTACCCTGATGACCTCCTCTGGTCAAAGCATCTGCCACCGTCTGGTGCAAGGCATCTCCGCGACGATCCTGGGAAGCTAATAGGGACCTGATGAGACCCACCAAAGTGCCATCATCAGGCTCTGCATGCTGGACGGGCTGAACTGGTGGTTCTCCTTCGGTAGGCATTGTTAGCCCAATGATTATATCATGTTTTTGAATATGGCTAATCAATTAAGTTTAACATAATGACGTCACTAATATTCATGTAATCACTATCATGTTGCTACTTAAACTTAGCATTGTCCTAATATTAGCATTGTCCTAAATGTTCTACATCATATGTTTGTATCATAATGCATCATACTGCTTTGTTCTTCTAACATGTATTTGTAGACATGTTGTAAGCATGATCAAACATGATCAAACCAGGACATATGCAATAGAAAATTATTGATGGGCCAAAGACGGCGTTATACAAGAAGATTTCTCTGAACCGCCTAACGACCTATCCGGAGCCTCGCATCGGGGGTTCCGCTGCCCGGTCAGCGGACAGGGGTCGAGGGGGCAGCGCCCCCCGTCAGGGGTTCGGGGGCGAAGCCCCCGAAAGGTATTCAGATTTCCAGATCTGTTTATCTTTGGACGACCGCCGTCAAGTGAAAAAGGCGTCTTCAAGTCTGTTCAAGTTTTGAAGAAAGGCGTCATCAAAGGGCTCTTGGTTTTCCTATTTTATCAATGTATTTTTTCATATTTATTGAGTCTAGGAATACGATGTACACTGCATCGTACTGACAAATAGGCTACCCAAGAAACGTTTTCAAAATACCCTTTCGTTTGAAAACAAGCCCACTTACAAAAGCCCAAACTTCTTCCTAACTGTTTGACTTTTTCAAAAAGCCCAAAACCATTTTGCAAAAACCCTGACAGAACTCCAACAGAACTCGGACAGAATTCGGCCAGAGTTCGGCCCGAATTCGGCCAGAGTTCGGCCAGAGTTCAGTTAGTGAACGTTGCTTTTTGAACTTGGTCTTCCTGTAGTTACGGATCCCACCGAGATTTTCTCATAGAGTTCTGTCCGAATTCTGTCCAAATTCTGCCTTTGGAAAAACTATAAATAGAGAAGGATTTCGATCATTTCAACTCACCAATTCACTTTCATATCTCTTCTCTATCAGCCTACTACTTCTTCCAAAGTATTCTGAGCTTTTATTTTCAAATCCCAAGCCAGTTACAATCCTCTAGTCGATTTGCCAGTGCGGTACGGTCTAGAAGTTTCAGAGTGGTTGTAATCGGAGGCTTGATTGAAGTTACACACTTCACAATTGAAGTTGGTCGAGTACTTCGGATCAAAGCTCGCGTTGTAGAAGTTGCAAGATCTTCGGATGAAAACTTGTGGTGATTTTCCATAGTGGATTCAACTGGAAGCTAGAGTTCTTCCGACTGGACTAGTCCTCAACAGAGGGAAACCAGTATACATCCTTGTGTTTGCGTTTGCTCTCTACTCTCTACTTTTCATTTACATATCTGTGATATATTATCTGTGATCTTGTTACTAACATTTTTAAATAGTTAATTTTCGCAGCCTACTCTATTCACCCCCCCTCTAGAGTATTGCGCTTTACAACTCGTTCCTACAATCGGTCCTACAGGCATGACTCTGGAGGCTACTCCTGAATGCTGGGCTTGATCTCCAGGTTGCTGCTGGTCCACGGGAGGTGCACCGCCTTGCTGGTCGACAGGTCCAGGAATAATGCCGCTGAAGAAGACGACATAGGGAACAATAAGGAAGGACCATGACAGATCAACGATACAAGCATGTGATCAGGTCAAGATTCTCAGGGATTTGAAGATACGAGCAGAGATCAAGGACGAATACTGATTGAGACATCTATTCGGTAAACCCTCACATATCTTGATTTACAAGACCTGCATGGGCCACCACTAAAACCATGTCACGCCCCAGAACCAGAATACTGGAGAGCGGGGGCAGACATAGCCAGCTACGTATAATGAAATGGAATCCACATCACTATACGGTCACGGCTGTCTAGATATATGAGGGTTTAACTACAATCCATCAGTCTCCTATGGTCAAGAACAAGCCTATTGTCTCAATCACAAGTAAGTAGTAACAGTCACAAGATATTAGAGCATCAATATACAATAGTAAGGCGTCCCATACATTACATATTGGATGATCATGAAGCTAGTCGTACAAAATGTCAGGACTAGCAAGAGTTTTAGTCATACATGATCAACCCTAGGATTTGTCAATCATGTTACAGCCCGTAGGCAGACAGTAAATAAAGGTGCAATACGAGCTAACACGTGCTCGTCGGCTAAACGCCTCAAAAGAATAATTTTACAAATAGAATGGGAGGACAAAAGAAACCCACTCGTTGCCCTGGTTACGCCTGGTGGTCACCATCGGGCTGGAAGACAGGTGGATCCTCTGTTGCTGCTCCGATATCTGGCCACACAAAACCAGCTGGGTCAGACCCCAGAAAGAGCAAGTGCCACAAAGGAGGCTTCACTTAGGAACTAAAACCAGCATATCATAATGGAATATTAAAGATAATAAATAAAGAACTGATAATAATAGAGATAACAACAGTAAACTGAGTACGAGGAAACTATTCAAGTAGCCAGGTCACAACCCTTAAACCAAACAAGGACCGGGGTTGCAGCCCTTCACCTGAATAGAAACCCGTCTCAAATACTATTGGTACAGTGAAGACAATAAACGAAGAGAGGACACAGAACTGCTTCGGGAGCCAGGTTACAACCCTTAAACCAAACAAGGACCGGGGTTGTAACCCTTCGCCTGAACAGAACTGGACCCCTGATCTTTATTGCTAAGGCCAGTATAAATAATCATGGTATTAAGGTAAGGTAAAACATGACGAATATGGCATGGGATTGCAATAAGACAATAAACGAAGAGATGACACAAAACTGCTCCGGAAGCCAGGTTACAACCCTTAAACCAAACAAGGACCGGGGTTGTAACCCTTCGCCTGAACAGAACTGGACCCCCGATCGTTATTGTTAAGGCAAGCATCAATAATCATGTCATGTCACAATCTTGCACAGGATCAGGATAAGACTAAGCTGGAATAAACTACATCCAATCAATCACGACCAATCAAGAGTACGGCTTGATACCTTTAACTAACTAGGGTTATCACAGGCCTAGTTACTAGCAAGATGCAATGAGATTATCCCAACAGCCACAAGCCCTGCAGACCATCCGGTTATCCAGGTCGAATGTCCGTTTAGGAAGAATGCAACACATGACTGTGTGCTGGAAATGTGCCCTACTCGTCGGTAGGCTACAAGTCCACTGAATGCGCCCAGATAACGGGATTGCCTGTAGCTGGAAATCTCTTCATGACTACTGAATCATTCTAGTTAATTAGCCTTAGTCAATTTCAGTAGGTACCCCTGACCGTGGTACTCAGGGGTCCCCATCCTAGACATGATGCAAGACAGTACTAGTTTATTTGTACAAACACAATCGCCCACGGTGTCCAAGTCTTTCATACTTGTCATGTCAGGCTAGCTGTCGTAACAGCATGCCGAGATATATCATGTCAGTTTACTTGTCAAGAGTGCGCCACAGCGGGCCACTATCGTGTTCTATTCTTACAATATTATGAATGAGAGAAACTTGCATAAAATAACTAGTGACATATTCTTGATGCCAAGGAAATGATCTACAACTTCCACGTTGAAAGCTGGGAGAAATTCGAGCCATAATTCAGTCAATTAGGACATATAACAGTTAGAAATAGTCAAAATATGCATTATGCGGCCTATTCTGCGACACCATATGCGGCCAACTGCGACATGCGGCTTATGCGGCTCAACTGCGACATCGTATGCGGTCTACTGCGACATGCGGCTCATGCAGCTCAACTGCGGCATGCTATGCGGCCAACTGCGACATGCGGCTCATGCGGCTCGACTGCGACATGCTATGCGGCCAACTGCGACATGCGGCTCAACTGCGACATCATATGCGGTCAACTGCGACATATGTCTCATGCGGCTCGACAGCGACATGCTATGCGGCCAACTGCGACATGTCTCATGCGGCTCAACTGCGACATCATATGCGGCCAACTGCGACATGCTATGCGGCCAACTGCGACATATGTCTCATGCGGCTCGACAGCGACATGCTATGCGGCCAACTGCGACATATGTCTCATGCGGCTCAACAGCGACATCATATGCGGCCAACTGCGACATATGTCTCATACGGCTCAACAGCGACATCATATGCGGCCAACTGCGACATATGTCTCATGCTGCAGATGAACATAGAAGTTTGACCAAAATTGTTTTGGCCATAACTTCCTCATCCGAAGTCGAAATCAAGCGAAACAAAAGCCAAAATTGCATGAAATTGAATTCTCTACAACATAGAACCATTAGTTTTCGAAAATAACCAAGTTTTAGAGATCAAAACCAAGAAAACCGAAAAGTTATAAACTTAAATCTACAAGAAATTATCCATCAAAATGAAAAAGGCCAAGTTCTAAAGAGTCTTAAAATCAAGTAAGGAAGAGAATGGAACAATAAAACTTGAGATCCAACATGAAGCAAGTTTACACTTGCCTAGCTCTCTTCCCTGGTAGGTAGAAGAGTAATGGTGGAGAAGAAGAAGTGAAGGAGAAGAATAAATGAAGAGAGAGAGAGTTAGGTAGAAATATAAATGAGGGTGGTGGTGGTAGGTGGGGTTTTTCTTTTGGTTCATGGTGAACCCAAAAGCAAACCAAACCAAGCTAAGCCGAACCAAGCTAAGCCATAACCAATGACATGCCAAAATAACCATACAGAAAAATACGCAAAGAACCATACAGGAAAATACGCAAATACGAGTCAAGAATACGTACACGTATACCAAGATACGTAATACAAACTATAGGCATTACACGCGGGGGGGTTCCAGAGGCTAGGGGAAATAACAGAGTGAGAGGGAGGAGAGGAGAGGGGGGGCTTTTCGAGAGGAGAGAAGGGAGAGTAGGAGAGAGAGAAAAAAAATTGTCAGAGAGAGGAGAGAGGCTAGAGAGAGGGAGAGAGAGAGAGTGAGGATAGAGGCTATAGAGAGAGGAAGAATTTGTCAGAGAGGAGAGAGCGAGATTTGTCAGAGCAACGTTAACCGTCCTCATGCAATTACACCATGGAATTACACTATAATTCTCCTCCCGACTATTCCAACATGCAATTACACCATGGATTCTACTAATTGCATTGCCTGTACCGTAACTCATATAAGGTGGATCATCGAAAATTGTTTGTCTCCTCCCAAGTTGACGAAGAACACGGTCAGCCGGATGGTACATGGTGTACCGGTCGTATATAATATATGATCTATGCAAACTAAGATCATACGCCAAACCCTTCAAGTCTGGATCATCATCTCCAAATGTGTAGGGAATCCATGCAACCTATTTAATGACAATCTATCAAAAAGTCTAGTAATGGCATAAGTTAAATGAATTAAACAGGTAAATAATTAATTACCTCATGATGTTCCAGTATGTCAAATTGAGAACGATATAGTGATACAGCCTTATACTGACAATGTTGTTGATCCACTACATCTATGGTCCATCGTAAAGCAACTGGATAGACTCCAACATCACTAATAATGCCAGTGACGGGTCTACCAATATAGAAATGCTCGTACGACCAAACCTGTGATTCAAAAAACAGCCACAAATGTATAGTATGATACCAAAGCTCTAATTAATCTACATTCAAGGACTTAATGTTTACCTGAAGCAGTGACATACATCCACAAATATTGGTATTAGGTTTTGAAAACACATAATCCGTCAAACATCCGTATAAATGTGCTAAAGTGGCAGCACCCCAGGCATGTCGAGTGGGTTCCTTCAAATTATCCATAAATTGAAGAAGTCGCACATTTATTTGATTTCCCGATGCATCTGGAAACAGAACTGCACCACATAAACAGAGCAAATATGCTCTAGTGCAACTAATCACCTGTAAATATTATATTTTTATAAATATTAATATTAAAATAAATTAAATCATGAATTAATTTTACTTTAAAATACATACCCGCAATTCATCTACATCTACCTCGCCGTCAATTGTGCGATCTAGATCCATAAAGTTGCCGCACAACCATGTTATCTTCACATAACTGGCATTTTCCATATCAGATGGAGGCATAATACCTAAATAACGTCGGATTAGACTAGCTGGAGTCTGTTGCGGATCAAAATATATAGGGTCCCCTGTAATAGGTAACCCTAATATATTTGCCACATCCCATAACGTGATAGTCATCTCGCCAACAGGTAGTTGAAATGTGTTTCGTTCAGGCCACCATCGCTCAACAAGACTTAAAATTAGATGCACATCATGTGTTAAAAATTTAATCTCATCTAAATAATGGAACCCAAATGAGCGCACCAAAGCCTTCTGTGCGCTGTTTAACTCCCATGTGCTATAGTTTCTCTCAGTCCGCCAATTTCCATGTTCCCGCGTTCGTAATTTAAGACTATGATCATATAACTACAAATAAAATATTTAAATTATGTTACAACTACGTTTATGTGAAATATTACTTACTAGCAAGTCAAACATTTTCAAATATATCTTTTAATTAAATATTTACCTTTCCATCAAATATCTGTGTAAATATGTGATTTACCCGTTCCTGTCTGATTTTGTCAGTCGTTGGTCCACCCGGGATGCGTCCGTCGTTTTGATTAGCCATCTGAAAAAATAATGAAAAATCTACAAATATATCAAACATATTTGTTACAAAATATTAACAAGAACTAAGAGGAGAAGCTGTTTGCTTACACAAAGAAAATGAGGTTCTGCTTGCAAAGAGAAGGTTGGTTACACAGAGGAGGAGGAAAAATATTTGGGAGGGAAGAAACTCTCGGATGTGCTTGCTGGAGTGAAGTGAGGAGAAGGAAGAAGAAGAAACTTGCATTTTATTATGGAGATGGAACGGTCTCCAAAAATGTGCACAGTCTACAAACAACACGGTCTCCCAACACATTTTCAAAGTATCATGCAAAACACGGTCTCCCACCTCTCCCTATTTCACTCTTTTTATCGGTATCCACCACCAGCTATTAACTCTCCTCCTACTAGCCTATCTGACAAATCCCTATGGGTCTAGCCTCTTTCCTCTCTCTCTCCCTCCCAACCTAGCCATCCCCCCCCTCTCTCTCCCGAAATCCAAACACCCCCCCTCTCTCTCTCCTCCCACTCACTGTGTCAGCCCCCACCCGCCCCGTCTCTCTCTCCTCCCACTCACTGTGTCAGCCCCCACCCGCGCCAAGTGGGGTGGCGCCCCCCCCCCCAACCGCCACCCTACTTGGCAGCCTCTCTCTCTCTCTCTCTCTCCTCTCTCTCACTTCTCTCTCCTCTCCCGCTCTTCTCTCTCTCCTCTCTCTTCTCTCTCTCCCTTCTCTCTCCTCTCCCGCGCCAAGTGGGGTGGCGGCCCCCCTCCCCCCCCACCGCCACCCCACTTGGCGGCCTCTCTCTCTCTCTTCTCTCTCCTCTCTCCTCTCTCCTGCTCTCCTGCTCTCCCTTCCCCCTCTCTCTCTTCTCTCTCCTCTCTCCTGCTCTCCCTTCCCGAGAATCCCCCATCGCGCCAAGTAGGGTGGCGCCCCCCCCCCCCCCCCCCCCCAACACCGCCACCCTGCTTGGCGGTCCCCCTCCATCCTCCATCTCCGTCCGCCACGTCGTCACCACCACCACCCTACTTGGCGCGATGTCCCGTTTTCCTGAAATTTTGTCAAACTTCTCCCCTCTCCCACAAATACTATTAAATTAATCCCGTTGGATGAAAATTTCTGATAATTTAAGAACTACTGATATGTGTATCACTGTCAAAATTATGATATTTTTCAATTTTTGTTGCTGTGCCTTTGTCAATTGTCTTCACAATTCGTACAACTTGCCTAAAGCATCCCAACTTCCCATTAAAGATTAATTTGGTCTCCATTTAAAATGAAACATTTGCCGTTTCTGATGCCATTTTCCAAAATGACAGATTGAGTCTGATTTGGTTCTCATGTTTGACATTTTTTATTATACAAATTGGTCTAAAGTGTCGAACGCAAAATAATTTTGAGATTATTATTTGATTTTTTGCCGATTGGAATAGAATTATTTGTCGTTTTCAATGTAAATCAAATTAGTCCAATGTTCACGTAGGTAGCATCAGTTTATGTCGCCACGCAATCTAAATCTCTCTCTCTCCTAGATGCTAACAACAATTTTCTTTGTTTAACTCTAATTTTGAGTAATTGGTGATGCAAGCAAAGACGTACGTGGCGTGCTTGATCTCCAAGCAATACGTTTACTAATATTAAAGTAGGAAATGACGAGCCATGGACCTTAGTTAGTTTAGCCGCGTTCTAGTCACCTAATTTAAGCCACGTGTCCTTTTTTCATGGGATGCAGGCAGTATGTGTGTTCGGTCGTACCGGCTAATTTAAAACACATTTACAACATCCACTGTAGTTTCGGAACCTGAACTTTGGGCTGTTTGGTAAATGAGAAATGAGAGAGAATTTAGATTTGCACTATGAGTCTATGAAGAGGTGGGAAGTATACGAAATCTATGCAATTTTTTTGTTCTTTCTAAAATTCAAAACTTGTCTGATTAGATAATGGTAAGAAAAAAAAAATCAAAAAGTACATATAATATAAAATATTAATTATTTTTATTTACAAAAGTAATATTAGTATTAATGTTAAATTGTATATAGAGAGGGAGAATCGGAGAGGTTTTGCTTAGTACAACGAGACCTGGATCAGATTTGCTGCAGCAATTTGTCATGTTTGGAAGGATTAGAACAATCGTATCTTTGAGAGGTCGGTGATTTTTATTATTGGGATTATCCATAATATTTAGTAGGATGTCATTATAATAAGAGGGAATGCACATCCTTGATTTGCCTCTTGTATTTGTATATTATTTATTTTATTAATATAATTACCTTCTTTCCATATATATATATATATTTTCCCATATATATATATATATATATATATATATATATATATATATATATATATATATATATATATATATATGGGAAAACGGGATATGAGTCATAGGCTCATACTCTTAAATGAGCCATCCCACGTGGCTTCCATGTAGACCAATAAAAATATAGTGACTCGGAACAGAAAATTTAAATAGATGGAAATAAAAGATCTCATAAAATATTTGATAAATAATAACTTACCATACTTTTGCTTAGAAACTTACCAAAAAAGTTTGCTTAGGAATTTAAATAGGAATAATACCATTTGTCCCTCTAAATTAAAATTAACATTAAAATTAAAATTAATATTAAAATTAACATTGAAATTAAAACTAAAATTAATATTAACATTAATATTAACATTAAAATTAATATTAACAATAATATTAACATTAGTATTAACATTAATATTAAAATTAAAATTAAAATTAATATTAATATTAACATTAATATTAACATTATTATTAACATTAACATTAACATTAACATTAAAATTAATATTAATATTAACAATAATATTAACATTAATATTGACATTAAAATTAAAATTAATATTAATATTAACATTAAAATTAATATTAACATTAATCTTAACATTAACATTATGGGATCTTTTATTTCTTTCGATTTAAATTTCTAGGTAAACATATTTTGTAAGTTCCTAGTTAAAGATATGATAAGTTATTATTTATCAAATCTTTATGGGATCTTTTATTTATATCTATGTAATTAACTTTTTTTCCAATTCACTATGTTTTTATTGGTCCACATGGAAGCCACATGGAATGGCTCATATATGAGTATGAGTCTATGGCTCATATCCCGTTTTCCCTATATATATATATATATATATATATATATATATATATATATATATATATATATATATATAAACACACACATATATAGCAATATAATACATAAATTACACACCCTCTCCACTAACATAATGTACTATCTCAAAAGTAAATTTACTTCCAAATATTTTATAATATTTTAAAATGGTTAAAAAAAAAGGAAAAACACACTTACAAAAAGATAAGTGCACGACTTCTAGTATTATATAATAAAAAAAACTTAAAAGACTTTGCGGTAAAGAACCCTAATTTTTTTTATCATATAACTTACACTATTTAATTAGTTAAAAAAATATAATAGAGGATTTAATTAAAATTATAATCTAATCATCACTTATTTCCACTACCATCGTTAATATCCATTATCACACCTCTGCCTATAATTACTTTTTTATAAAAATATAAATACCAATTATTTACAAATATTTTATTCCCTCAAAAAGAAAAAGAAAGAAAAAAAAATCTTATTGCAAATATTTAAGTTTTTAAAAATAGAGAAAAATAGTATAATAAAAGTTGTTAAAATATAAAAGATTAATAATTTATTACACAACGTCTCTACTATTATAAGGAGATTTCAAAACGGCTAAAGATTGAGCCGTCTAAGCCGTGTATATCATCAACCATTTAATTTTAAAAAATAAATTATGTAAAAAAATTGTTGAAAAAGTTTAAATATGTTCAACATGAGAAATCACACTCAACAAAATAAGAAAATACCACTCATGATATGAGTAAGAAAAAATATTCGAATATAATTAAATAATATTTTATTATACATTACTACACAAAGTACGTGCATTTACCAGTACCCTTAAAAAAATTACTGTGCAACAAATTACTGCATGAATGCTTATAGTTATTATAATTGCAGTTTTCTAACTTCAAGGATCTTTACGTAATATTCCCATCTCTATCCTTGTTATAATAAACTGTATTCATACAAACCTCTCGTGAGAACGCTGACAGAGCTGCTAGAGATCAAAACAACCGCGAAAAGATTGAACAGAAAAAGAAAAAGACTAGAAAAATAAATTTTCGTCGATCCCCAAAATCTCCCCCAAATTGATGCCATAGCTATCGAAAAAGTTATGATTTTTTCCAGGCTCGGCCGCTCCATCTCTCGATCCGCTCGCTCCAGATACGGACTCGTAAGTTTTCCGCCGTCATGTCGTTGTTTTCTCATGGACCGGTTATGTTCATAATTTTTTTTTGTTTTGTTTTTTTTTGTCTAGAGTGGGAATTTGGGTGGTCATGGCGTGAGATCGAGCGAACTCCATGGCGATATCGCAAATCTAGGGTTTCTGAGGGGTTATTTGGCTTCGGTTGGGGCTGGTAAGGGTCGGGATTGGAGATTCCTGCTCGCAAATCCTAGCTTTAAAAGGTTCTTCTCCAGCGAATTGCCGAATAAAAAGAGTGAGTTTAGATTGGTGAGTTTTTGATGTTCTGGTTGTAGGAATGGATTCATTTTGTTGGACTTATGTGGTGAATCTGTTTATTTTTTGAAGACTATGAGAACTATTATCCGAAGGGCAAAAAAGAATTCCCGAAAGGGAGCGAGAATAAGAACTCGGAATCAAAAGGTATGCAGTCATTTTTTTCTTCCTTCCATCTATTTTACTTACATGCGAGAAAGATCCCAACTTTTAAGTGTTTGAAAAAATTGTTATAAAGATCAAATTATGATGTTGAATTGAGTGAATAATGAGGAAAATGATGAATAAGCACTTCGTTTCGGATTCCAATGTTGGTCATATAATCCAAAAAATATTAGTATAATGGTGAATTTCTTGCAGTAAACCTTTCAGTCTGATGGAAATCAAGTGATCTTTGTGACTAAAATAGTGCTATTTAAACAAAAATTCCCTAAAAAATGTACTTATAAATAAACCTTACTATTAAACTATTTTTATTTTTGAAATCGTGTCCTGGAAACGTGACTTCAGTTAAAATGCCATTTGGATGGACTTAAAATCATGTTTTCGAAGCACAATTTCAATGGTAAACTAGCTAATTAAGTTTTAGTAGTACCGTTTTATGGATTTTTTTAACTATACCATCTTAGTTAAAAAAAATATGTGTTCTGTAATTTTTTTTCCTCCAAAATTTGTTTTCTATAATTATGAAGGAGTGAGAAAAGGAGTAGTAATCATTATTGACCAAGAGAAATGTTGTGAAATAATAGGAGACTGGGCTTCTGCAATGACTCACTTGGTCACCTAATTCTTAGAAGTTAGAATAATAAGGTTTCGGTTATCTATGGAATTCATCTTATGCAGAGAAAGTTTTTGTCACTTTTTTGTAATATACCAATGAGGTTGCAGATTTGTCACTTGTTTTACTTAACTATGCACATTTAGTTCTACAAATGAGCCATCTAATCCCAAGATTTTAGTCAATTGAGTTAGTTAATGCTTCCTATGTTGTTTAGATTTAATTGTGTCGAGTATTTGGTATCTCCAGAGGATTCAAGTACAAATGACAAGCAGGACTTTATGAAGCAATTACAGAATTATCTTACTCCTATATTATTAATTGGATTGCTGCTATCATCCTTTTCTTCTTTCGGTTCTTCTGACCACAGAGAGGTTAGTCTTTCCTCTCTAGATCTTGAAGTGTTTTCCAATGCATAATTATATTATACTGTTTAATGTGCCTCCTTTCATAATGTAGGAAACTGTATTTTCTGACTTCATTTAATAACAACTGGAACTTAAAGCAAGTAAGATTCTACAGCTTCTCAAGAACAATTAGTTGTTTCGAGCAATAACGTTTTTCAATTGAAGGAATGGTGGATACTTTCTATATGGATCTGTCAGATCCCGCTAGAAGTGATGAAAGTTATACTCAAAACAAAAATTCTCTATGTTATCATGTCATGTTCACTTTTGAGGAACCTTACACTTACTCATTTGGTTTCATGACTCATGATTTTGGCTTAAGCTACATCTAGGAAGCACAAACACTCCAAAAATTGATGTATTGTCGGGTAAACACAGATATTCCAAACTACAATAGGACATGCCAAGTGTCTGTGTTGTCGTTTATCTTGTCATCCGTGTCCATGCAACATTGGTTGATAACTTGACACAAGGCAAATTTATTAGGCTATGCTCTTAGTCATGGTGGGAAGCTATCATCGACCAAACTGATTGGGTGCTACTGTTAGGATCTTACTGTTCATGTTACTAACCAAATCTTAAAGTGGAAAAAGTCACTTCTCAGCAGATATCAATTTCAGTATCCATATTCCTTGCTTGTTGCATATCCCGTGCTTAGTATGTTTAATGCTGGTCTACTTACTGGAAGGATATGGAAAAAAAAGAATGTTATGAAGCTCCAATTTCTTAAAGAAACACATCTCTGCGTAAATCTTAATTTGTTCAATATCAAGTCAGGAATAGTTTCTCCCATGAGAGTATATGAACCTAGCAGTTTCCTTTATAGTCTACTAAACTTGCTTGGGTTTTGGTCTTTCCAAGAGGAAGAATGATTTTTTCCATATAACAATTCTAAATGATGTTACCTCTAGGAAGCTTTCTAAACTTATGCCATATATGTTGGTCAACTTCTTAGTGCTCATTTACGGAGTAGATGGCTCCAAACTCCGGATGTAGAATCATGAGTATATTATTGGGTAAGCATGGTTATGTGTGTTTTGCTGTGTAATACTGGTGTTTGATTATTTTTAGGCTATATGGCTACTTGTGGGTAAGTTGCAATACTTTAACATATGACCATATGCAAGAGTATGTGATCTATAATCCCTTTGCCCCTACTCCTCGATAGTTTTAATACTGAAGCATAAGACAATATACAAGTGTGGACTGCGTCCATAATCTCTTTCCCCCTATTTTTGGACAATTTAGAGAGATTGTTTTTGAAATACGTCCACGTCATTGTGACAATTGTGTCCTATTTATTTTATTTTATTTAGGTTGTGCTCTCAGTTTCCCTTGTCTTGCATGTAGTCCTCTGGCTCATGCCTTCTAATTATTTTCCATACATTGCTTCAGAGTGTGTTACTTGGTGTGATAGTAGAGGTTGCTCCCTGCATCTTGCAAGATGTCGGTTTGAGTTGTGGAATTAGCCTCTCCATAAAATGTGACTATGGCTGCATAAATCCTCACTCTCCCAAACCTAGTATTAATGGGAGCCTTGTGGTATTGTGATGCCCTCCCGTTTATCGTTCCTTGTACAGGAAGCATAAATGGCAAGACATGATGCTCGTGAAATATTTAAAGTTGAAAGTTTGACATTTAATTCCTAATCTAATATGCTGAAACCTAAATTTGACCCTTGATAGCCCATTTTGATTGTAGAGCCACTTCCATATCTTTCGTATGTTGATTAGATATATATGTACCGTGTTAAGGTTTTGTTGGAAATCTATACCAAGGAGATATGATGTGTATCTCTATTCCATCATCACCCTGTTATTCGAGTGTGCATGGGTTCAATTGGCCGTTATTTACACAAAGTTGACATTGATCTAAGTCTTACCAATTACCTTATAAATTAGATGACTGTTGATTCGCCCCGGAAGATTATAACCTCCAAGTTCTTAATCCACTTTACTATATTTGAAAATTCCCCATCAACGGTAACCTGCAGGAACTAATATTGAAACCTACTTGTAGAGTATAGACTGCTTTTGAAGGCCATATCTTCGACCTCCAGGTTGGCAGAAGATGACAATGGCTCTGCCACTTCTTACTATAGCAGCTGCTCCATCTGAATCATCTTTTATGTTCATAATCTCTATCTGCTAGAATTTTGATATAGTTATTTTACTTCATCACATAATGGGGTAGGCTGATTGATTGCTGGCACAATTGCTGTGAAGAAAGGATGGTAAGGGAAGTAATGCTTGGGGCTTGTACACTGATCGACAAATGACTGTCTACAAGTGTACTGAAAAGTAGCCATGCACCTGTCCTCCCCTAAAAACCACAGGATGTGTAATAACAGTTTAACTTGTCTTCTATGATTGCCTTTTATCAACAGAAAGCAAGTCTCAGTAGTTACCTTCATGGTGTTAAGATCGATCAGATTATTGAGATCTATCTGGAGCCTGAACTGCACAACTTCTGATAATGAGCAATAAAGGTATAGGTGGGTTGTGATTTCAGATGCTTTCTGGCATGAATCCGTGCTTTCACTGATCCTGGTTCTCCTGTGCTTTGTTAGGACAGAACCATAGTAGTCTCCAAGTGGAAGTATATGCGAGAAAATGCTTAAATCCATATTCAATTCACTGGAAATATGGCCATAAGGATGATACGGCTGATGCTTAGTAATTCGTGCTTTGCATGAACTCATATCCTGATTTGATTGAAAGGATCTGTTATTTCTATATATCTTGGGTGTCGGATTAGGGTGTCCAACTTTATGATCTCATTCTATGGATAGGAATGTCAAAGATCTTATTTGCAAATTCTAGCTGGAAATAAATTTCTAATCAATTTATGTTTCTAAATACCTGAGGACCCCATCCATTGTAAATAGTCTATAATAGTTCACTTTGTGGGGTAATTAAGGTAAACAGTACTGGTGTACTTACAGGGCCGTTTATTAAAGGCATCCCTTGACTTCCTGGGCAGAAAGAAATACTACTGGAAACTGTTCGTAGATAGTTCCTTATGAGAAGCTCCTTCCACCTCAGCAGTTCCTCCTCAAGAATGGGTAAGAATGCTCTTGACTAACCGTTTACAAGGATAACATTTTGCCACAAGTCAGTAGCACATTCATACTGAGGTCATTGGTGAGAGATTAGTTATGGATTTGAGTTTACCTGTTGGGAACTCTGTAGTCTCTTCTTATATGGATTTTTTTAACTTTGGTCCAAGTTTTTAAAAATCAGCCGAATTTAGTTTTTTTAAGAGACTTTGGTTCAAAATTTATAAATTCTGCCGAAAATGATACATTTTGACCATTTGTGGACAGAGTTTGAACATACCCGATTGAAAACTTGCAAACTAAACTGGTATTGGCTGATTTATCTTGTTTCCAGCCATAAATTTATAGTATTCAGTTTGAATCGGATCTGCTTCAGCGGATACAAGACGATACCCCTAGCAACACAAACATTGAATTGATTTGCTATTGAAAGAAATTAAGGACCTCAATTTAATTTGAAATGGATTGGGCTTGGGTTTACTTAGATAAATGAATTAGATTTATTATTCACTCTACAGAAGCTATGTATGAAATCAAGCCTAGCATTTAACATTTTATTTTATTTAACTATAGCAATATTTAAATTTTGTTTTATAGTGCCAAACCCAAAATCTGAACTCTGATCGATAACTGTCTAAACTATTGACACTGACAATATGATACTTTCAAAGTGCCCAATTTTGACACTGAAACCAAGTTTTTAAACCTTGCTTTGGATGGCATCTTCCTGGTTGCATAAGCTCAAAGTGTCATGTCAAGTTGCCCTGACTTCCCTATAGTCTCCGAGTGAGAGAATTTGAATGTTGTTGGTTGCCTGATGTAAATTATAAGTATTGCTCAGTGCGCTCACTCTACAGCACTGCACAAACTAGTAATTGATGTATGACATTTATTTGGACTATCGGATGGATTCAAGGTTACTTGAGGCACAACTTTGTAACTGGCTACATTCATTTGTTGTATCTAAACAATTTGTGTAGGAAAGTTATAACAGTAAAGACAACTGTTACCAGCAAAGAGTACCATCATTACGATGCATCTGTACTTTATTTTAGATACCCATGTCAGCACCCATTCACTGACAATTGGATCCGTGTAAGTGGGTGTTGGGGGGAAGGGCTACATGTCAGGAATGGTAATCCAGGCAGGTATATAAGGGAACATGTATGGAGAGTTTCAGTCTTCCAGTTCCAAAAGAAAAATAAAATGGAAGAGTATTTTGAATAAGTATATTCATTAGGAATTAGAGGGAAATAGCTTTTATTATTTAATATTTTGTCCATTTATTTAATAGGGTTTTCATACTACTTTTTTTTTATCCATCATCTTATTTTTGTACATCACTACATTGTTTCAAGTAAAATGTGTTGCCACCTCAATTGTGAAATCTTTGACATGTGAGCTTTGATTCTGCTGATGCACAATCCGAAATTATTTTTATTTTGGTACCGCTACTACTTCATGTACTGTAAATTTCAGCGAGTCAGGTGACCATTGGACAAAACCTGTTATCAACTAGAATTTGGTTGCATCTACTATGTACTCTTAGAAGATCTGAGCTCTGTGCTCATAGATTTCAAAATCAAACGACATGAAATGTGACAACATGTGGCAGTGCATGCCAGCTGAAAAAGGTAAAGGGAAGATACATCAGTCAGATAGTCAGTAAGTAGTATATACCGTCTCATTACATAAACTAAAAGTTTATAGAACAATGATATCTAATCCATGCTTTCTGAATCCCTGATTTTGCTTCTTCTACTTCCTAAGTTATATTAAAGTAAATCCATCAAATGCTGAGACCAACTTCTCTAAATCTATTAGAAGTTAAATTGACTTTAGAACTTGGTGTATTTCTTAAGTATAATCATCCTCAACCATAATTAGATATGTTTCTGCTAAAAGTATAATAGAAAGATTCTTTTATCAATCGAACCTTTAGTTAACATAACTCAAGGTAGTCAAAGGCGCAAGGCGCACTTGAGGCGCAAATGGTCCATATCGTCCGAGGCACAAGGCACACTTAAGGCGTGCGCCCGAGCGAAGCGAGACGCAAAAATAATAAATAATAAAAATGTACATACATAAATAAATTAGTAATATAAGAAATAAAACCAAATAACATATTAAAACCGACAAAAACATGTTAAAACACAACCAAGTGAACTAGCAGAGCAGTAATAGCTATAGTAGTCAACAGAACTAACAAGTATTTGTATTCTTCCTACCACATTTTTAGTAAATTTTAGTTTTTCTAGTTCAATTGTAACCAACTTTGGAATCGTGGAAATGGGTCTCTCCCTCCCACTTATATGAGGTAAGGGTTATTTCCATGCCTCAATTTTTTTGTATATATATATTGAAAAACATAAGGCGCGCCTTTTCTTGGTTGCGCCTTGCTGAAAGGCGCACCTTAGGCGCGCCCTGGATGCGCCCGGAAAAAGGTGCCTCGCCTAGTGAGGGGCGAGGCGCAGCTGCTGCGCCTTTCTGCGAGGCGCGCCTTTGACTACCATGACATAACTCTAATTAAATTAACTTGGTTACATATAATTGATGCTTTAATTAGTTGTAATAAGGCTAATTTGCAACTAAATACCCTAATCTTTCCAGATTTGTAAGTTGCTACCCAAACTATTTTAATTAGCAAGTTCCTAGATTGAACTTTTAATATTAGCAAGCAAATGCTCTGAACTTTCTTCAGCTTGCAACTTGCTATCCTACACCGGTAAGATAGGTATCATTAACAATAGAAAAACTATCATTGTTAACGGGGCAGGGGTATCAAGTTGCAAACCTGGGAAGTTCAGGGAATTTAGTTACCACTTATAATAATATTTAGTTACTATGATATTAGTTTATGGTAATTTGCTAATTAAAATAGTTTATGGTAGCAACTTGCAAATCGGAAAAAGTTCAGGGTTTATTTGCAAATTAGCTTTGCAATAAATGTAAATAGTTCATGATTTACACAACTGAGGTCAGTTATATCTGAGAAGTGAATATTATTAGTTAGAATCATATAGCCCTACCTACACACAACTTGATTCAACTGACATGGATGCAATGTAATTGTTAGTAGATTTAGTCTGGCAAATATGATCCAAGCAGTACGATAATTTTCGTTACCTGAGTAGACCTGAATAGTTATTGCTTCAATTTTTTTCCTGTATGCCTAGAAGCGAACAACCTCTATTGTATCATAAAATCCTCTATTCTCACAAGAATCTCTCTTTGCCGAAAAGTGCTTTTCTCCCTTTGTGTTTTTTAGAATGTATCATATGCACATTGCTACAAAATAATGTGAAATAGGGGTAGTTATATGATAAGATGATACAAATTCTGCATTACTTGTTACATGTAGGGTAAGGGATTGCAATGTTCTTTAATGAGGTAAGCAATTGCGTCGTTGATCCTTATTCATTACTGTGGGGAGATGCAGGTGGTACTCTGGTGTTAAAGAGGTGTTGGGGTGGGGCTCCTGTATAACAAAGAGGTGAAACTTTTTGAAGGGAAATATGGAATAAACTGTTACAGGAGAAGTAAACCAGATGCTTGGGATTAAGCGAATTTCTTCTATACTTCCACTCCAAAAGTTGTACTGAAATATACTACATGAAATTTGCTAGATTAATTAATTGCAGTGGCAACGGCATTTTGGTAGGAAAGGATTTATGATATTGATTCTTCCTCTGCTGATTTAACAGCACTTACATTGTTCATTACTGTTAGAATGACCTCAATGATGTGCTCAATTTTTGCAATCCCACAATGTCTCTAGACAGTTGGGTTTGTACACAGGTTACTCTACACAGTTGATGATACTGATAGTTTGATTTGTGTACTAGCTCATATTGTAACTGAATTCCTGTTATCCAAGACATGTTCGTAGAAAGAACCACCAAACTATTGTTAGAAACCAAGGTTCACAGTATTGGTATCGGAATCGGTATCGGACCATTCATATGAGTATCGGTATCGGCGTTATCGGTAGTATCGGCAGTTTCGGATCGGAGTATCGGATTTTTTGGTATCGGAAAACAAATAGTTATTAATAAATTATTAACATTTAAAAAATATATATTTTATACATTTAGGCATAATATTAAGTATTTTCAGTGTTATTTATTAGTAGTTTTGAAATTAAATGAAATAATAGTCACCCTTACCAATTGGTTTACAAGCAATAGATAATTATTTTTTCTTTTACAACCTTATTATGCTTTAAACCCTTGCTGTGTTGTCTTTTTCGTTCATTTTTTTTGCCGAATTGACCGGAAAAGAGACCCCTCAATGTCTTCATCGGTCAGTATCGGGTATCGGTCGGTATCGGATCGGGACATGCCAAACCGTGTCGGTATCGGCCGTATCGGATCGGTATCGGCCGATACTTTAAACCTTGTTAGAAACAATATTTGGAAATTGGAATTTTGTTAAAATTATCAAGCAAATGTCTGTTTCATACATGGTGCATAAGGTGAAGTATCCATATATATATCATACTAAACACACTTTTAGTAACATACATCGTGTAAGGAACATGAAATCATTTTTTGTGCCTTCGATGTAATTAGTTTGAATTCGCTCTCTAATTTGTTGAACATGATTTACCAGCTTGTAGCAAACGAATACCAATTATATATAACATCATTGGTAGGTATATAATTGTTCATTACTGTTCTTGCTTTTAATTGATATTGTTGAGGTTGCATTTCCTTGGAAGTCACTTTTAGTACGAGGGCAAGCTAACTATGAGATGTTCTAAGAACTTAGGTAATTCAAAAGTCATTGATGAGCATTATAATATTTATTTTCTTTATTTGCTTCCATTGAGTTATTAAATGATTTGTTTTCGTCATTTTGATGCTTCCACAAATAAACACACACACACACACAAAAGCTAGTGACCTGTGCCTCTCGGCACTCTCTCGACACTCCCTCAAATATTTTATTTTACCCGATAAATAACAATAAACAAAAATGTCAAAGTAAAGTACATCCCAAATGAATTAAATCTATAAATGATAATAAGTACAAGGAACATATACAATAAAATAAATATATTTAAGATTAAACTAGAAACATATGCAATAGAATGAAATATATTTAAGATTTAATTACGATTTATCTACGAAATTGTTGGACTAACTATTCACTAAATGGCAGAATAATTAAACATGGAGGGAGGGAGAGTTCATTTAGAGGGTGACAGAGAGTTCTAGAACGTTGGATATGTTCAGGTGTTTTTAATCCATACCATCCTTTTTCTTTATTTGTTTGATGGGAAGCACCACTCTTCTTTATTTTTTATACACACACACATACAAATTGCACTTCTATTTGCTGATGCATTCTGTGTTCAAATTATTCTTTCTTAGTGATTTGAGCTGTATTCTGTTTCTTTTGGTATATCGAAAATATTTGTTTTCCGACATATGATGCAGTATTATATGGGTTTTGTTTTTACAGATAAGTTTCCAGGATTTTAAGACTAAGCTCCTGGAACCTGGTTTAGTCGATCACATTGTTGTCTCCAATAAATCTGTTGCTAAAGTATATTTAAGGAGCTCCCCAAAGAAAGGCAACCAATCAAAGGGCAATGATATTGATGAAATCACAACTGGTTACCCTGCTAGACACACCGGTAGCCAGTATAAGTTCTATTTCAATATTGGAAGTGTAGAATCATTTGAGGAGAAGCTTGAAGAAGCTCAGGAAGCTTTGAGGATGGACCCCCACGACTATGTCCCTGTAACATATACCTCTGAGATAATCTGGTCCCAAGAGTTTGTCAGATGGGCCCCAACTTTTGTTCTTCTGTCCGTTCTCTTCTTCGCTGGGAGAAGAATACAAGGTGGATTAAGTGTTGGTGGTGGTGCAGGTAAAGGACCCCGTGGAATATTTAACATTGGAAAAGCTCAAGTGACAAAGCTGGATAAGAATTCCAAAAATAAGGTTTGCTACTCATTGCATGCTTTATTTCTCTTTTTTGTTTGTTACTCTTGTAACTTATGCTTTTTGTGAACATCCAACTGAAAGAGATCCTATGAGCTTGGTTTCTTGCTTGATTTATTGAAGTTAGGATATTTATTTACAATTTAGTTATTGCACGCTGGAATAAGTAGTTAGTTAAAAATTTCATATATGTTAGGCATTTTTTTCGTGGCATTCATTAAGTGCATTTATTTATCAGGATTTAATCTTGCTGCTATACAAATATATCGTTTAGGTATATTTTAAAGATGTGGCTGGCTGTGATGAAGCTAAACAAGAAATTATGGAGTTTGTGCACTTCCTGAAGAACCCAAAGAAATATGAGGAACTGGGAGCAAAGATTCCTAAAGGTGCTCTTCTTGTAGGTCCTCCTGGCACAGGGAAAACACTTCTTGCAAAAGCTACTGCAGGTGAATCTGGTGTGCCTTTCTTGTCAATATCTGGTTCTGATTTCATTGAAATGTTTGTTGGTGTCGGGCCATCTAGGGTGAGAAGCCTGTTTCAAGAAGCTAGACAATGTGCACCTAGCATAGTTTTTATTGACGAAATTGATGCGATCGGTAGAGCAAGAGGCCGTGGAGGCTTCTCAGGTTCCAATGATGAACGTGAAAGCACTCTAAATCAGTTGCTCGTGGAGATGGATGGATTTGGTACTACTGCTGGGGTGGTGGTACTTGCAGGCACCAATAGGCCTGATATTTTGGATAAGGCTTTGTTGAGACCAGGTCGTTTTGATCGTCAAATAGCAATAGATAAGCCTGACATAAAAGGCCGTGATCAGATATTCCGCATTTATCTCGAAAAGATTAAACTTGATAATGAGCCATCATTTTTCTCCCAACGGCTAGCAGCCCTCACTCCTGGATTTGCTGGAGCTGATATTGCCAATGTTTGCAATGAGGCTGCTCTGATTGCTGCAAGAAATGAGGAAAAACAAGTTACAATGCAACACTTTGAGGCTGCTATTGACAGAGTAATTGGTGGCTTGGAGAAGAAAAACAAGGTACCTTTATATGCCCACATGCATGCACCCCCCCCCCCCCCCCCCCCCCCCCCCCCCACCCACCCACACACACACACACACACACACACTTCTCACCTGTTTTCAATACCTTTCTTTAGTGCGTAGGTTATATCTGTTGTCTTTTTTAATTGAATTCTTCATTTTTCTTTATAGGTATTTTATGCTTTGCAATGACTTTATACAATTATCTTTTAGTCCCCTTTCACTTCAGCTGCTATTTTGATTTTTGTAAGCAGGAATACTGTTGATATCTTTTTTTAGCGACACAAACATGACACAATATAGACACAACAACACAAACATGGCACCTATTTTGGAGGGCCCTAGTGTTGTTTGTACTGTCACTGGTGTGTCTGACATGGCACCAATTTTGGAGCATTTATGTTTACTAGTCAATATCAAATGTGGGACCTCAGTGCTAATTTCTATCTTTTTACTCTGTGTAACCCTTTTTTAATACCAATGGTTGTTCTTGCTGTTGACTACTTTTGGTGTTCTGGTGGTGAAGAAGACGTATTGTATATTTCTTGCTGTTCTTTTAAACATTGTTCTTAATCATCCAATTCCTGCGTATCAGATAGATATTCAGTTGTCATTTTCAAGGTTTCACAGAAGCATGAGTCCAATTAAGCCACTCATTTCACTATATCTTATGCATGTACACTAGAAGTTCAACCACCGAAACTATTATATAAAGCCTTGCAGTGGTCTGTTTTATTTTATCTAATGCAATGGAGAACCTACTATTTAATTGTGTCCAGATGTTTTACGAAGAGAATCAAAACCTACGAAATAATATCATAGGGTTGCTTAGGTTCCCTTTATCATTAATGGTTTGCACTAAGTGTCCTCTGCTCTCCCTATTTCTTCATGGTTATTTCTTTTATTGGGATGAAATGTTTTCTAAAAAATGTGGACTACTATCATTAGGAAGAACTTAACTGAGATTGGAAGTATAGAGCAATGATATAAGTGTTTCGCAAGCACCTATATTTCTATCGTTGGCGGATGCCTGAAGCCGCGAGTCCCTGATATTGTGCGACAGGGGCGGGAAAAGTGCAGTTGGGCCGCCACAAACTTGATGGCTATGATGATGGCAGGTAGAGATACTATGCTTTATGTGTGGAACAGAAGACTATTGATGCCATCTTAGTAATCAGTACTCACCTGTAGGATATCAAAGGTCAAACAGGTACGAAATGGTGCAGTTCAAGAATGCTGTATATTGGAAGTGAAATGGTGCACCAATTGCACTATGGGAAAGTAATTTGATTTCTCGGCTGATACCGGTTCTTTAAAGGCCAATTACTTGAAGGAACTTCGAGGAGCTTTACGGAATTTGGAAATATGTGGGCTTGACTCAAGTTCCTTTGTTTGGTTGAAGGACATTCAAGATGAACTTCCCCCGTACATTCGAGAAAGGTTTCAGGGTGTGCTTTTCTTTGCTTATGATAATTTGTTAGTAATTGATACTAGAGAATGGTCAATTTATAAAAAGTACAAACAAAAAAAAGAAACTTTAGAATCTGAAGTATTTTAAATTTACTAGGACAAAAACAAAGTACATGAATGCAGCTTTAGCAAAAACTGAAAAAACTGAAAAAAAAAATAGGGAGCAGCTCACATTGACTCCAAGAGATACCAAACCAATCTTGTTAGGTGGCGAGGAATCAAAGGGCCCTAGCGGGGGCCTGAAGGTGATGAGACGGGGGCATCAAGGCTAAATTAAGGGTGTGTAGCAGGTAAGTTGAGACAAGCTTGTGGTTTATGGTTAGGTGTTCGTGTTGTGGTCCGGGACTCTTATCTTTTCTTTCTTTTTTTCTTGATGTAATATGTTGTGGTTTATGACTAGGACTTTGTTCATTTGCAAGGAAAGATTATCACTGGTCATTTCTCCAAATGCGATTACGCCATTTCCTAATGTTCTTACTAAGGCACCGAGAGCCTAAAGAAATGAAAGGTTCTCCTTGGATGGACCATAATATTCTCTCTCCCTAGACCATCATACGCGAGGTATATACAACATCATGATACCTTTTTCGTTTGATCTGAGTACTCTTATGAATATGGTATAAAGAAAGGTGCCCCTATTATTGGCATATAGGAAAATAAGAGTGACGCAAGGCATGAGATGTCCCCCCATGTTTACCAGCCGTCGGGTAGAAAAGGGACATCTCCTGAACACAAGGAGGTTCACACAAGTGTTATTTCGGCATCCACGAGGATCCATATGGAATGTAGTGTCTTATTTCATCGATACTAATAATAGGAAGACACAAAATTGACTTTGTCAATTGCAAAGTTGCTTTTAGTGCATGATAGTAGGTGTTTGTTGAGAGAGAGAGAGGACATGTTGGCACACTCATTCCAGTGGATGTCGGAGTCAGAGAGAGATGGCATTCAGTAGGTTAGGGAGGGAGCGGAGGGAAATTGGGAAGAAAAAGGCTATTATTCAGTTCATTTGCTTTAATATCTATATTAAATTATATAAATAATATGTTTATCTTTAAGTTATTGGAGAACACCTGCATCTGGAGTACTTTGTGATCATAGGCATACCCTTGAAATTGAATTGAAAATTCTATAACGCTTTATAAGACGGAATACATAATGTTGGGCAATGAAGAAAGATGTCCAAAAAGTGAGCGTACTTGAAACGAGAATGCGAAGATGAATGACTGTCATGTATTGAAAGACACGATAATAATTATTTTCTCGTGTTGTTAAAGGTGCCCCCCCCCCCCCCGACGCCCAAAAGGCGGGAGGCGATGTTTCACTGCCTAATCCAAAGGGAGGGAGATATTCTCTAGGCGACGCCTAGGTAAGAAATGCGCCAAAGACGAGATTAGGCGGATGGGTAATTAGGCGAGCCTAAGCACACGCCTAGGCATGTTGAGTGTTTTATGCAGTTTTTTGGGCTTTCTTTGGGTTTCTTTTTATAAGTTTTATGAGCTTGTTTAATTTTATTGGTTATTAAGGTTGCAAGCTTAAGTTTTAAAGATCCAAATAGTCTTTTTAAGTTTTAACACTATGAGTTAATAACTAAATAGACATAAATAAAAGAGGAGAATATCGTGCCACAACGCTAGAGAAGAGATCAACGACATTACTCTTGGCTGGTTGATTTTTTTTTTTTTTGGCACTTTTCACCTTTATTGGTCGAATTAAGGTGAGTTTCATCTCCTTTTTTTTTTTTTTTTTCTATTCTTCTTTGATTTGTATTCTTCTTTGCACTCACCCACAAAAAGTTAGGGCTTGTTTATTCTCTTCTTTCTTTCAATGTGCTCTACTTCTCTTCTTTCTTTCTTTTTCTTCTTCTTCTTTTCTTTCTTTTATAAAACTCTCACAAAAGGTAACCCATTTCACACAAACAACCCCATTTAACACAACTCATTTTAATGTGCTTGTTTATATATCTTTTTATGTTTGTTTTTTCATTTGAACAATTTGTCTTATATTATAATGACTTTTGCGTGATGTTATTTTTTTTCAATTTAATGTTGTGTTTCATAGACTATTTTGTGAACTTGTTAAGTTACTTTGTTGTTTTCTATTGGCAATTTGATATTGTTTTTGGCTCTTTTCTTTAGTTTATTGTCTAAAAACTCTAGTTTGATGAGTTCTTAGGGATACAGGACAGATTTGGATAACCTAACATGAGGTACAAAAGTGATAAGATGTGTTACAAAAAGGGAATTTGAGAAGTTGTCCAGGTGGCACTTTTATTCTCCAGGCGAGGCTAGGCGCTCCCAGGCGATAAGACGAGGCAGCTCGCCTAGGAGCGCCTAGAGCTTTTTGAAACACTGGTTTTGTGGTGAATTGGATGTGGTATAAATTGAGGATAAGAGAACCGTTTGAGACTGTTTGAACCTGTGCAGCAGGTACTGACATATTCGCTTTTTAGGATACATGATAGGATGCTAGTCGAAAAAGCTCCTAGAACTAGGGGTAGACCAAAAGAGTAAGACTGAAAAAAGATTTGGGTTCTGCTAATGTTAGAAGGAGATGGTGGTCTTCAACAATCAACAGGCTGAATGGAATATAGGGATTTGTGCACCCGACCCCAAAAATCTGAAAGAAAAGCTTTGTTGTTGTATTTTCAAGTATTTTAAGCATTATAGGCACTACAGCAGATGATATGTTCTTTTATTCCATCTTCTTCTTTGTTGTTAACTTAGGAATTTGTGGATTATCATTTAAAAAGGTATCTCTGATGTTATAATCCTTCAAACAGGTCATTAGCAAGCTGGAAAGGCGAACAGTTGCTTATCATGAAGCTGGTCATGCAGTTGTCGGGTGGTTTTTGGAACATACTGAACCCTTGCTTAAAGTTACAATAGTTCCTCGAGGAACTGCGGCTTTGGGTTTCGCTCAATATGTGCCCAGTGAAAACCTCCTAATGACTAAAGAACAGATGTTTGATATGACATGCATGACTCTTGGTGGCCGTGCATCTGAAGAGGTAAATTGATTTTCTTTTACATCTAAGTTTTAATTCCTGATTTGTTCTGTGGAGTGGCACAAACTATATGTAGACAGAGATATGCATGTTGCATAGTACGAGATACTGGTGCCACATCAAAGCCGGCACAAGATAATTTTTTTTTCTTACTAAGTACTTATGATCTAACATATAAAGCTGAATTCAGAATAAGCCAACCTGTTTTTGTGAAAAATAAGTAAAAGTGGGAAGACAACTTTTGTAAGTTAATGTGCACCATTTATGCTTTTTCTGTAACAATATTGATGAAGAAGATGAAACAAAATAGAAGTGGTAAAGCAGGTAAGCATCTATTAGGTAATGCTTAAAAGTTAAAATGTAAGTAATTTTATCGAACCATTAACTGTTAGGTCTTTCCTGATGAGAAACCTTCCACATTATATCATAAGCTGGATCAAGTTTAAGCTGCCGTAAATATGAGGACAACTGGGTTTCTTTTTGGCTTATGAGGATTAGTCTGATGATTTTGCTGAATCTTCATGATGGTATTTAATCTGGTTTCCACTGATGATATTCTCACCGATGGGATAAATATATACAAAACGGTCTTATAGTAGATAAAACCAAATGTATACTCATGAACTTTCTGAATATAGTTATCTTCTTGAAACTTTGTGAAACTGAATATATGCTAATTATGACTAGAAATTTATTACGATATGGAACACACTAGTCTGACATATCTTGTTAGGAATCATATATAACATGTATAATCATGGTGTAAATGCTATTGTCTTGGTTCTCAGGTACTGATAGGCAAGATCTCTACTGGTGCACAAAATGATTTGGAGAAAGTGACCAAGATGACCTATGCTCAGGTTGCAGTATATGGTTTCAGTGAGAAGGTGGGGCTTCTCTCCTTTCCGCAAAGGGAAGACTCCTATGAGATGAGCAAGCCATACAGCAGCAAGACTGGAGCCATCATTGATGGTGAGGTGAGGGAATGGGTAGGCAAGGCCTACAAGAAAACACTGGAGCTAATAACTGAGCATAAGGACCATGTTACCAAAATTGCTGAGCTGCTGCTTGCGAAGGAGGTGTTGCATCAGGATGATTTGCTCCAGGTCTTAGGGGAGCGTCCATTCAAATCAAGTGAGCCAACAAACTATGATAAGTTCATTATGGGGTTCCAAGAGGAAGCTGAAGATACGAATACAAGTCGCACAAAAGATGCAGCTATTGAGGATGGGTCATCGTCATCACTTGATGGGGAGGTTGTACCGGTATAGGCAGAGTGGTATTTTGTTCTCCTGTATATTTTCTACTCACTTTTCTATAAGATATGCCATTTCAGTTAACTAACTGGTACAAATCAATGCCCTCACGGATGGAAATTCAAAACTAGTGCAATTTATTGTCTTTCTCTTCTACAGTGAATCGATTTGGTATTCAGGAATATAACTTAAAATAAGATCAGCATTTTCTTTTGCCAAATTTTAATTGTGTTGGAAGATAGATCTACTAAAGCTTGGAGGGATATTGCAAAATAATATGACAATTGCATACTGTGTCTTTTGGATAAAATTATGATTCCAAATCAGTGGACAACCAAACAAGGAGGATGCTGCATGTTTCTATATGGGCATACTTTTTGTTTATGCTAAAGCATTTGATTGAAAATTAAGCAAGCCTACTTTTTCTTTCAACTTCAGCCTTGGTTCTCTTGTATGTTTAATGCCCATGATTGCTGATTTTCTATTAACATAGTTTTGAATTTCCGTTTAATAAGCATAATTGTTATTTTTTGATATCAGATATTGATTTGCATTATTCTTTCACCTTTGTCAAGGCCTTTGCTAGTACTGTTACCTGTATTTTTGCAACCTAAATATCTTGCTAACATGAATTTTTGCTCGTCAGTCTGTCCTAATTTCTGGTCGGTTAACATGAATTTTTGGTCGGTAGCCCATCATCAGTAAATTATGAAAACACATATTTCTGACGTCTGTAGCTTTCCACTGCTAAAAAGCTTTTGAGCATGAAAGGAACTTTGAGTGCTGTAGCTTTCCATTCCTCTAGTAGTCTTTCTCGTATGACTTGATGATCAAATAACTACATCTTTGGCTTCTCTTTGGTGGCTCCTGCATGTATATATTTTCCATTTATTCAAACGTGAACATCTTCCAATATTTGTGCAGAGTTGCGTCATGATCGATCGGATGATTCCAAGCACAGCGTCGAGATGTCAGCTTGGTCCTTGTCAAGTTTGGAGGCGGCATGCTCTCCCAAAGTCTGATGATCTTTCATATGCCATTGATTCAAGGATATTAATTGCACTGATCTGACTTGTTATCCAAGTAATACTGACAGAATTCCAACCTGATCTTGCTTGTTTTATGATTACACATACAGAAGTTTTGATCAGAATTTAGAGGAATTAAGGTTATGAGGAATAATATCCGGACAGTCGGAATTTGTATGATACATTGACTAGGACACATTTCAGTAATTTCATAAGAAATATGTTGACAATGAATGAGGCATATATTTCAAGTTTTCAACTATGTTACGCATTTGTTTCTCCAAAGACATACTCCAGAAACAAACTCCACATTTTGTTTAATTCTCTTACAACGTAGAATAGTTGGATCCTGTAAAAGTCGCTCAAGGAAATCAGATTTGAGACGACAATTGTGATGAAAATTTGTTCATTAGTTTTGTGTTCATTTAGTAACATAACCTTATGAATTGGGTCTTTGGAGTGACAGGAAAACGAGTTAAATTCAAGATATATTATGTTCTCTTATAACAAAAGTAATATATTCTAGTTGCAGCAAGTTTCCCAGCGACAATTTTCACAAAATGTATATGTATTGTAATATTTTAGGTCAATAATGTGTGCATTCTAATATTTTTAAGTCAATAATATTGGAATATAACGACGACTTCAGACAAAAAACTTCAACTACGTATTGTTATATTTTAAAATCAATGGCTAGCAAGGTATAAATTGACTTAAGATGCAAAATGAGCTTTGCAAAGTACGGAAAGTGAGGGATGAAAGGCCAACTAAAGGACTAACCAATTGAGGATATGAAATCTTTAAAGGCTACAGTTTTGGTTATGGTGTCTAAGGATTATTATGGATATATGTCATGTATAATTTGTTTTTTCTTTTCTTTTGGTTATACATGCTACCTACTTCGATACCATGTTAGAAAGACTACTATTGGAATGAAACAGCAAGGCCTCAAGCTTGTGGAGAAATTATTCATTATTCTATGTCGGACTCACCGTTCACTTTCATGTACACATTTCCTTCCTCCTCAACCGTTAGATTATATAAAAATTTTCTTCATTATCAACCATTAGATATATGGAAGTGTATGCATGCACATATCTCAATACAATCTAAAGCTGGCGTATGGCTGGATTGTGTGGAAGGTTGCAGTGGCCTAAGAAAGGTGCAAATCCCAATTGTGACCGTGTCCTGTTCGGACGCATATTTGATGCGACCTGGACATTTACACCGTCGTGTATGTGTCATTGTATCTTGGTTCGCGGAATGGAAGGGAAAGGAAATCAATTCCTTATCATTTTCTTTCCTTTGGATTCCTATTAATTTTCATTTTCGATGTTTGACAATGCCAAGAAATTTGGAAAGGAAAGTGAATATTTCAATGTGAAAAAGTGATTTCTTCCTTGGATGGATGGAATCACTTTCTCCCCTAATTTTTCTTCCATTGGGAATCACTTTCCTTTCCTCCTCAATTCCTTGGGCGCCCAAACATAGAAAAGTAATCACTTTCCTTTCCCAACCGGGAGATTCCGCCAACCAAACGAACGGATGACGTACAATGTCTGTGCCACATAGGCGGCAGGCAGTCACTGCAATGGTAGGCAAAGAGAATGTTCTGAAGATGTGGATTTACATGCCCCAAGATTCATGAAAAATTATTCAGTAGGACGGACTTACTATATTACAGTAGTGAATACTGAGTACGTCCAATAATATAATAATAAGTTATTTGTATTTATTCTCCAATTGCTAATCATATATTCACTTTCCTTCCATTTTTATTTTAATTAGTGTTACCCTCCAATCTCCGGGTAAAGTGCAAACAAATTCTCCTTAGATTTGTGTTTTTACATAGACCCCTTGTTTAAAAAAAAAATCTCACATTTTTATTTTTGCTCAGTTTGCACTCATGCCGTTAACAGCCGTTAAAATACGTCTAAAAGTACGATTTTACCCATCCCCCCACTCTCTTCCCCTCTCTCCGGTGGTGGGGGCGGGTCAAGCGGGGCCGACCAGAGGAGAGGAGAGGGTGGCCGGCCAGTAGAGGAGGAGGGGGCGGGTCGAGCTAGGGGTGAGCATTCAGTTCAAACCGAATTGAAGAACCGAAAATCGAATTGAACCGAAAACTGAATAAGCAAAACCGAAACCGAACCGAATTGGCCCATAGCTGAATCAAACCGAACCGAATTAAATCGGCTCGGTTTTCATTTTAATCGGTTTATTCAATTTTTTTTAAATATATATAGTAATTAAATATACCTAAATTTATTTAGTATATATATATATATATATATATATATATATATATATATATATATATATATATATATATATATATATATAAACTAAATTTTCTTATTCGGTTTTGGAGCGAAATTGAAACCCAAAACCGAAACCGAATAAGAAAATTTAGTATTTTCAAAAAAAAATGATTCGAATTTTTTTTAAACCGAACCAAATCTCTTATTTGATTCGGTTCGATTTTCGGTCCAAAACTGAATAATGCTCACCCCTAGGTCGAGCATGGCCGGCCAGCGGAGGGAGGAGGGGGCGTGTCGAGCATGGCCAGCCAGCGGAGGGGGGCCGGCTAGCGGAGGGAGGAGGGTAATCGGGGGAGCTGGCCAGTAGAGGGGGGGGGGGGGGGGGGGGGGGGGGGGGGTCGACGGGGGCCGGCCGACGGAGGGAGGAGAGGGCTGGCCACCACTGGTAGGGAAGGGAGGACATTTTGGGTATTTAAAAAAAAAAAAAAAGTCATTAACGGTCATTTCTAACGACATGAGTGCAAACTGAGAAAAAAATAAAAATGTGAGGATTTTTTTTAAACAAGGGGTCTTTAAATGTGAAAATTCAAATCTAAGGAGGGTTTGTTTGTATTTTACTCCAAGGATTGGGAGGTAACACCCATTAAAATAAACTTAGGAAAAAAGTAGAAATATGATTAGTAATTGGGAGGAAGGATAAATACAAATAACTCTATAATAATACGTAATAATATTTTACTATTTAATAATATTTGACAATTGCTTGATTAGTATTTTTTAAAACTTTTGATATTGCTATTTTGCCCTGGAGGTGGAGGGTATCCGCACCGGTCCGTGGTTGCGTTGTGTGCCGCCATTGGTCCCACAGAGGACAATGGCTAACCGCGCAGCTCCGTCACAATGAGGAGTCCTATTGGACGTTGGGTTCTTTTGCATATAAGTCCCTTCAATATGTTATATTTTTAAATAAGTCTCCTAAATTTATATTTGTTTAAAAATCTTTCAAATTACTGGAATATGGAGTCATTGGTCCTTCTTATATTAACTGACTTGATGGAAGAATATTCCGATAATCTTAATACTGGCACACGCGTCGCGTGTACAATATAATTTTTTATTTTATTACAATTGTATCGTACTTGTTAAATCTTAGCTAGAAGAGGTGGAAGTTCAAAAATACTTTCTTTATCATTAATAATATTTTTAATATAAATTTGCATATTTAAAAAATGTTTTCAAGTTTAAAATCCAATTCATGTTATAAATATGGATAATTCACATAATTAGTTGACCTACATAACCTATGTCTCTTGTTATCTATAACCTATGACTTATGGTTATCCATAACATATGCCTTTTGGCATTTTTCTTTTAATTATCATCATGATGTTAACCTCCATTGTAAGCCTATATAAAGGGCTCTTCTCAAGATGATTGGTACATGTGAATGAAGAAATAATTTCCTCCATCTCCTTCTCTTTGTTTTACAATACGTTATCAGCACGATGCTCTAGGAAATAGAAGAAGGGAGAAATAGTTCTCTTAAGAAAAGAAAGGTATTGAAAAGGTATGTCTAATTTTATATACTTAGATACATGCATGTTTTAGTAAAATTAAATACACGTTTGATTTATCTGTTTATAGATCGATTAAAACGTAAGTTTTCTAGATCTATTTTTCTTTTAGTTTTAAATCTAAATACGTATTGAACTTGTTCACAATTTCATTCAAAATAGAAAATTTATGATAATCTATTTAAGATTATGTATAAATTATATTTCTATATGTTTTCTATGAACTATGAAATTAATCTAGAATATCTTTAAAATAAAAAAAAAATCACTTATTTGGAGTTAGTTAATTTCATTAAATTAGTTCATGTGAATTGGTTATTTCTATTATTTTATTTATTTGAATTCTATAGTGTACTACTTCACATTGTTGTATATGTGAATCGAATTATATTAAAAAAAAAATACCCAAAATAAATTATTATATAATGATCACATTGTTGTATATGTGATACACATGAGATAATATTCTTTGATAGCAATATAATATTCTTTAGTAGCATTTTGTCACATTGTTGTATATGTGATACACGTAAGACATAATATTATTTGATAACGTTTTATCACATTGTTGTATATGTGATACTTCTTTGATAGCGTTCTACCACATTGTTGTATATGTGATATACATGAGGTGTGGCACATGGGTGCCATGTGGGTTCATGTGGGAGTATTTTTCATGTGTTTCATCACATTGTGGCATATGTGAAGTTTTGTAACCTTTAAAGCGCTTATCAATTTTATTATTGATTAACATCTAATATAATTATTTTATGTCATGTAGATGTCGAATTTTGTAAAGTTTGAATTCAAAGCTCTTGATATGAGCAGAAATAATTATTTATCATGACAATGGATGCAAAGTTGTAATTGCAGTCCAACAAGCTTGATGGTACTATTAAGAAGAAAAATAAAGAAATTTCTAAAGCCAAGGTCAAGACTTTGATTTGATTTTTCTACGACATCATATCCATGATGGTCTAAAGACAGGATATTTCTAAAGGAAGGATGATCCATTGAATTTGTGGACATCTCTAAATGATAGATTTGACCACCAAAGGATGGTAATCCTTATGACTGCTCAAACTGAATGGTTGAATTTAAGATACCATGACTGTAAAAATGTTAAATAATATAATTGTGCTCTGTTTATTATTGTTTTCCGCCTTAGATTGTACGGAGAAAAAGTAGCAGAGCCTCAAATGATTGAGAAGATCCTCTTCATTTTTCATGCAAGCAATGTGCTTTTGTAGCAATAATATTGTAAAAAAAAAAATTCATAAATTACTCTGAACTGGTGACTATCTCAGTGTAGTAAAGGCAAATAGTAACGTGCTCATAAAAACCACAACTCTAGACCAACTGGGTCAATGAAAATTCCTGAGGCAAATGCTAATTTTGGAATTAGCAGAGGTCGTGGTGGAGGACGTGGAAGAGGGAATAAAAAAAAAATTTGGAAGATATGTCATGGTTACTTTACAAAGGTTGAAACAATGGTTCATGAAAAAAAAAAAAAAATAAACAAATAAGAATTGTTTTGATCCTATTTTTTGAGGATCAAAATGGAAAAGTTACAAATGAACAGTTTGAGGAGATGCTTGAAAATCCACCTTCCATTGAATGAGCACTCAGTCAGTTTATGTTTATTTCAACTACTTATAAACTATTTAAATTTGATGTCATGTTCTATTTTTGGTTTCAATCATGGAATGTCTAGGCCATGAGAGTTTTGTTTTATTGAAAAATATATATATATTATAAATTTGGAGTTACATTTCTATAATATGATATTATCATTTGAAATGCTTAATTTTTCTTATTGTACTTATGCTAGCTAAAATATATAAGTTCATAATATCTTTATTTTGCTTCATGGAGAAGTAATGCTTGTCGTAAATATGACAAAGATAGACATTGATTTAAGCAATGCCGAGCTACTCAACAAGAGATTAAGAGATTCAAAGAATCCAAAAAAAATGACTTAGATATGTGTTTGGTAGATAGTGCTACAACACATATGATTTTGAAGAATCAAAAGTCTTTGCCAAAGTTGGTATTTGACATGCATAAAGTGCCAACAATAGCTTGGCCAGCCATATAATTGAGGGCTTTGGAAGAGCACACATCATGTTACTCAAACTTATTTGCAGAATGTGTTCAAGTAGTTCCGTAAAGGAATTTGTTAAGTTTCAAGGATATACACAAAATGGGTACCATATTGAAACTCGAAATGATAAGAACAAAGAGTCATTATGTAGCACATCTAATGTTGGGAGCAAAAGGCTCACATTAGAAGAGTTATCTTGTTTTTCGGTGGGTTTGTATTTCACCACCATTAACATAATTGAATCTAATATGAATATGGCAAAATATAAAGCCAATGATCATGTCTTATATAACATTTGGCATGACCCTTTGGGTCATCAGGGACATACTATGTATCATTGATAATCTTTGTGGATATTTATTGAAAATTACGATATTGGCTTATTGAAGAATCGACTATATATTCCTTGTTTACAAGGAAGGATTATAACTAGACCATCTTTTCTAAAAGTTAAGAATGAGTCTTCTACTTTCTTGTAAAGAACATAAAGAGACATTTGTGGTCATATTCACCCTGCTAGTGGTTCTTTTTAAGATATTTTATGGTACTCATAGATGCATCTATTAAGTGGTCATATGTTTGTCTATTGTCTACTAGAAATCTCGTATTTTCTCGTCTTTTAGCCCAAATTATTAAACTTAGATCTCAGTTTCCTAATCACTCGACTATATTAATTAGTCTTGATAATGTCGCATTATTCATCTCACAAGTTTTTGATAATTATTGTACATCATTAGTAACTGAGATAGAGCATCATGTTCCCCAGTGCACACACAAAATGGGTTAGCTGAGTCATTTATTAAACATCTTCAACTTATAGCTAGACCTCTACTAGTGCAATCTAGTTTAAAAATTGTGGCTTGAGACATGATATTTTACATGTTGCATCTTTAGTTAAATTTAGACTCATTGCCTACCATATTATTTTATATATATACAACTTGTTAGTTAAACAACCAAACATTTCATATTTGAGAAAGTTTGGATATACAGTATATGTTCCAGTTCCATCTTCCAAAAGAACTAAGATGGGTCCCCAATGATGTTTGAAAAATATACATTAGTTTTGAGTTTTCTTCCATAATAAGGTATTTAAAATCAATGACTGGTGATGTCTTTACTACAAGATTTGATGATAGCCAATTTGATGATAGAGTCTTCCCGCCGTTAGGGGGAGGTATAAGCAACAAATTGTTCATATAGAACAAACTATTGCTAATTAACGGCGTGAATTGACATGGTATACGTCTACTCTATCGATCTCATTAAGTTCCAAGAACTCCAAATGTGATTATGAGATAAGAAGAATGATATATTTGCAAGAAATTGTAAATTAATTACCTGATGCATTTAATGATGCCGTAAAGGTAACTATATCATATGTGCCAGCCATAATCATTGTTCCAATTGGACAAAATTCAAACAAGGCGGCAAATGAATCTACTACTACACGTCAAAAGCGTGGTAGACCTATAGGTTCCAAGGATAGTGCTCCTAGAAAGAGGAGAGTAAATGAAACATCTTGTCCTGATAAAAGCCCAATAGTGGCTGGAGCTCCGAAAACAAATACTGAATATGTGCATGTTTCCAAATTCACTGAAATGCCTCTGGATGCCTCTAGAGAGGCACAGGTACCTGAAAATGAAGAGATCTCGATATTCCATGCATGTTCAGGTGAATTATGGAATAGAAAAGCACTTGTCATCGATGACATATTTAACTATGCAGTAGCTACTGAAATATCAAAGGACAATGATGATTGTGAAAATGAACCACGTAGTATAAATAAATGTCGACAAATAAAAGATTGGCCAATCTGGAAAGATGTTATTCAAGCATAATTAAATCTTTAGAAAAACGTGGTGTATTTGGACCTATAGTGGAAACACCAAAGGGCATAAACCATGTTGGTTTTAAATAGGTGTTTCGTGAGAAAATAAAATGAGAGAAACGAAGTTGAAATATACAAAGCCCAACTTGTAGCACAGGGTTTCTCTCAAAGACCTGGAATTGACTACGTTGAGACATGCTCTCAAGTTACGGATGTCATTTTTAGATATCTAATTAGTCTCGCAGTTTCTAAAAATCTTGATATAAGATTTATGGATGTTATAACTGCATATTTATACGGAGACTTAGATACTGACATCTATATAAAAATTCCAGAAGGATTTACAATGCCAAAGACTAAGTCTAAGGGCATGTGTTCAAATTAGATGAGCATTATATGAATTAAAATAATCCACAAGAATGTGGTATAATCGTCTTATCATATATTTGACCAAGGAATGATACAAAATAGTCAAATTTACCCATGTGTCTTCATTAAGAAATTTAGAAATAAATTCTCAATAGTAGCAGTATATATTGATGATATAAAACCTGATCAGGTCTCCTACAGAATTGGAGAAAACTGCAAACTATTTGAAGAATGAGTTTGAAATGAAGACTTGAAAAAAGACAAAGCTTGGTCTCAGTTTGCAAATAGATCGAAGTTCCTGTGGGATATTAGTGCATCTCATTTCCGATATATTGAAAGAATTTTGATCTGATTCATAATGGAAAAAGTACATCTACTAAGTAGACCGATGGTTGTACGCAGGTTGGATTTGGATAAATGTACATTACGACCAAAAGAGAAGATGAAAAAGTTCTTGTTCCAGAAATGTCGTATTTAAGTGCTATTGGAGCACTACTATATCTAGCCATTGCACAAGACCAGATATTGCATTTTATGTTAATTTATTATCGAGATATAGTTCTGCACCTCCACTTACATATTGAATATAGTTAAACACATATTGAAATATTTTTGTGGAACAACTAGCATAAGATTATTTTATTATATGATTCTACTAACGATTCTTGTCTAGATGGTTGTGCAGACTCAAACATATTTATGACCTTCATAAGGGTTGCTCCAAACAGGTTATGTGTTTATTAATAACCATGCAGCTATATATTGGCGATCAACAAAACAAGATGAGCCTACAATAATATTCAAAGACAATGCGACTTGCATTACGCATGTTCGAAAAGGATTCATCAAAGGAGATCGAATAAACACCTTCCTCCAAAAGTGTTTTATGCATATGCTCAAAGGACAAAAGTGATCGAAGTCAAGCAAATCCATTATATCGAGGGGGAGTATGATTCATGAAGAATATTTTTGAGTTTTGCACGTACTCTTTTTCCTTGACTAAGATTTTTTCCCACTGGGTTTTTCTTAGTAAGGTTTTAACGAGGCAACAAATGTGCATACACCACCAACTAATTAATGGTGAATATCCAAGGGGGAGTGTTATAAATATGGATAATTCACATAATTAGTTGGCCTACATAACCTATGTCTCTTGTTATCTATAACCTATGACTTATGGTTATCCATAACATATGCCTTTTGGCATTTTTCTTTTAATTATCATCATGATGTTAACCTCCATTGTAAGCCTATATAAAGGGCTCTTCTCAAGATGATTGGTACATGTGAATGAAGAAATAATTTCCTCCATCTCCTTCTCTTTGTTTTACAATAATTTGATTGGATATACACCATTAATTAGTTGGTGATATATGCGCTTTTGTTGCCTCATTAAAACCTTACTAAGAAAAAAATCCAGTGGGAAAAATCTTAGTTAAGGAAAAAGAGTACAACACGCAAAACAAAAGTATTATGTACAAGTTATACTTCCCCTCGATACAATGGTTCTGAAACAACTAATTTGTCTGATGATTGAGTCGTCGCATGCCTATTCCGTGTACCAACTTCTGAAATGTGGACTTTGGAAGTGCCTTGGTGAACAAATCGGCTAAGCTTTCACTTGATCTTATTTGCTTAACTTCGATCACTTTCGTCCTTTGGAGTTCATGTACATAAAACAATTTTGGTGGAAGGTGCTTCGTTCGATCTCCTTTGATGAATCCCTCTCGGACTTGCACAATGCAAGCTGCATTGTCTTCGAATATTGTTGTAGGCTTAGCTGTAACTGTGGGTAGTTGACAATTTACCCTTATATGATGAATGATCGATCGCAACCACACACATTCTCTTGTTGCTTCATGTAATGCAATTAATTATGCATGGTTAGAGAAAGTTGCCACTGAACCTTGTTTCGTTGATCGCCAAGATATCGCTGCATGATTATTAATAAACACATAACCTGTTTGGGAACAACCCTTATGAGGGTCAGAAAGATAACCAGAATCTGCATAACCAACTAGATGAGAGTTATTAGTGGAATTACAGGAATAAAATAATCTCATGTCAGTTGTTCCACGAAGATATCTCATTATGTGTTTAACTCCATTCCAATGTCTAAGTGTAGGTGCAGAACTATATCTAGATAATAAATTAACAGAGAAAGCAATGTCTGGTCTTGTGCATTGTGCTAGATATAGTAGTGCTCCAATAGCACTTAAATACGACACTTCAGGACCAAGAACTTTTTCATCTTCTCCCTTTGGTCGAAATGGATCTTTATCCAAATCCAGACTCCGTACAACCATAGGTGTTGGTACATGTGAATGAAGAAATAATTTGCATATTTAAAAAATGTTTTCAAGTTTAAAATCCAATTCATAAGATAAAGTATAATAAAGATAGTCTCTTATAAACTTAGATTATTTCCAGTAAACTTAAATTATTTAAGTTAGATGTGTCAAATTATAATATATGGAAGTTAAAGAAATACTTTATTATCATTAATAAAGAAAATTAAGTTAAATTTTTGCAAAATCCAATTCATAAGAGCTATAATCAAGATACTCTCTTATCAACTTAAATTATTTCAAATTATGTATAAAAATATGATCATTAGGACATCCCATTTTACATTTGTATTAAAAATGCAAGTAAATAAAATTTTGTGGTCTCAAAATCACATATACATGCTAACTTGTCAACTGTATATGTCAAAGTTAATTATTATCAATAATTCACTAAACTTTATAATTCAAGATTCAATGAATCCTATGAATATTTTTTACTTACAGTTCTTTTATGACACATGATTAGAGAATTAATATTCTATATAATGCTTCCATGACATAATTAAAAGTCGATAATGTAGATGCTAAATTGTGTCATTTGTCATCCAATTAAGTACATTGTTTGAAGGGTCAACTGCAGTTGTTACCCTTTTTTTAAAAAGAAACCGATCTCCTCTTCAGACTATCTGAAGAAAGTTTTCTTTTCTCTGGGATTTCCTCAAAATTTATTAAAATAAAAAAAATGGGAGTGGAAAGAAAGCATGGGTCTGTAAATATGTAAATTAGAGTAATTATAGCTTAATATTCAAATAACAAAATCTATTATGCCCTACAATCAGGAACAAAAAAGAAATAAGAAATCGAACTTCATAGCAGCAACTAAAAATAAATAAAAATTCAGAGCACCAAATAAAAATAAAGAAACTAAATAAGAAACCGACCTGCGAGCACTGCGAGGACCGAGACGACTTTGCGGTGGACTTCTTCGATGGGTTCACTGGAGGTAAAATCTTCACCATTTGCTCATCTGCACTCAAATAAACACCCAAAAGATCCACAAACAAAACAAAATTACAAACTTAAACTTTTCCACAGAACAAAACAATAAAACTCCATTACCATCAAGGTCGAACCTTGACCCTTCTCCTTGAATGTAGGGCCGTCATTCTCCAGTGAATCTGCCGCCACAGCCTTCGTAGGCTTCTCCTCGTCTTTCGCAATCGTCGCCACCAACTAAAAAAATTATCCGTAACCCTAAACACAATCAATACCTAAATGCCAAAATCTATCGAAAATAACAAAAATGAAGAAAAAAAATCGGACCTTGACGTGCTTCCTGGACCCAGACCCGGACACGGAGACAAAGGAGAAGATGAAGAAGAAGAAGAGTCACTCCAGTTTTTGCTTTTTCTTTCCGGATTTTTTTTCTTCCAAATCCTTGTATTAGAACCTTGCATTTGACGTCTTTGAAAAGAAGAGGAAGAAGATGAGAGAAAGAGATAGAGAAGATAATTCCACGTATGGAGATTACTAACGGTTTTAAAGAATTTAATTAGTGGATACGTAAATGACGATATTCTCCCAAAATAATTATACTTTCATACCTAAATATTATAGAACTCTATATGATTCAAATATCCCCGGAGATAATTATTGACAATTTTGCCTCAATCTTCCTTCCCTCTTTTATTGTCTTCCTCTTCCCTTTTAGTACTCTTGTCCTTGTCCTCATCTAAACAAGCTTTGCTCTTACAGTAACCACTCCCTCCTCCATGAGCAAGAGCAAAGTCATTGGTGTTCTTGAATTCATGAAAATTAATTCTTACAAATCTCTGACTTTTGTCCACGAAAGCGAAGAAAACCAGCAAATAAATTGACTGAGAATGTGCACCGAGTACTTTCCAGCAAGATTGTCATAGAAAATAATGTTATTGTCGAGGCACAATTTTTTTCGATGGATAATTGAAATATCGTAACGATTGTTCGTAACACTTCACCGAAGGTACGTAGGAGAAATTCTACAAGTGCTACCCATCACAGAAGGTGCACAAACAGAATTCTGATAATATCAACGCAAACACTTCATCGAAGGTGCGTTAATAGAATCCTGACAGAACCAACAAAGAAGATGACTGGCGAAGATGAGATAACTCCTGCTGGGATGAATAAACCACCGTTGCTCAAAGTTTGATTCACCCCATACGAGCACGAACAGCTTCCAGGAACCAGCAAGTTCACGAAGAACTTCTGGAACGCTCGTAAGTCAATATTTGAGACTTGAACGGGCTTCCTGGACTTAACAGACTCTCTCAACTCTCTTCTTGGTGCATCTTTCAAAGGAGGCCAAGGGGCTCTATTTATAGAGTGGAGTTGAGACTTCACCTCTTCTCCTATCCGATGTGGGACTAAAATACCAATACTCAAAAATAGAGTTTGATATTTTAGATCATCCCACAATCAGCATAGAAGTGTGTCAGTCCACGCCTACCCCCCGACCACTCCCGTGCATGCACGAGACAATCCTGGAGTCCGCGTCCGAGTTCGAGTCCGCACAACAAAAATTAAATTGCATTCTTGTTGGATTTAATCCTTTTTCCTTCTAGGAAAATACTTCCACATAGCACAAACTTGTGCCCCACTACACCTCATGTGCATACCTCAACACAAGCAATGCATTATATTGAGATACTCACCATTTGGTGTAGCCGATATGGGACTATCTTTTCTAGTCCAAAGGCAAAAACACCAACAATCTCCCACATATCTCAAATGGATTGAGCGTTCCCCACAGTTACTGCCCATCATGCATTAGGAGAGATGTCGCTACGACTTGAATCTTCCCGTATAGATTAAATAACAGCAGGATACAAGAATGGACTAAGCCTTGAATTCTGCATCATAACTGCAATTCTTCCTACTCACATAATGACATCAACTGTGCTTCTGGCTGCACATTGAAGGCCTTGTGCCAGCCTGGTTTCAGTGTATAATTTTTGGGCGTCTACAAGTTTACCCTCAAGAGACGGCCTAATATCTCTGTCCATACACTATAGGTGAGTTCTTTATAAAGAGTCATGGCATGAAGCATTGCGCTTCTTTGCGGTGCTACGCCGCTATGACATGGCTTAAAGCCGAGGCTTTACCCCACCTGGGTACCTCATCGTAGTGTCATACTACTGTAGCATGAGGTCATAGGCCTCTTTGTAGTGCCAAACTACCCAGCATGAAGCCTTGCGCTTCCGTGCGGTGTTACGCCGCTATGACATGGCTCGCAAAGCCGAGGCTTTACCCTACCTGGTACCTCTTCGTGGTGTCATGCCACTGTAACATGAGGATATCGTCCTCTTTGTAGTACTGTCTACCTCTCTTTATTACGATTATCATACAGCATTAGGCTACCTGCCTATTTGCGGTGCTACTCCGCTGTGACTTGGCTTGCAAAGCCGAGGCATTATCCCTACCTGGGAACCTCATGGTGGAGTCACCCTACTGTAGCATGGAGTTATACTCCTTGTAGTGCTGCGCTACCATGCTTCCTGTAAAGCACTCCAGGCATTCACTCTGCATGAGAACTTATTAAGGCATTTAAGCCAACCTTCCCACAGGATCCGTTTTCCGCAGAAAACAACAGTAGACAACAGTGGTTATAGGTCCGTAACCTCTCCATGTCACATAGGATAAGTACCCACCGTTCCTGGTATTCTTCTGGTTAATAGTCCTTCCTTGAACCAAAAGCTAGATGCCTAGTAGATTTCTCTTTGAACTAATAGCATAAAACTTTATGGTAAGAATGTAATAACACAATATCAGAATGCCTTCAAGCCCATTTTACAAGCTGTGTCATCGACCAGCTGGCGCTTGAGGCCCTTGGTGAACGGATCCGCCAGGTTCTCCTGACTCCGAACATCAATCACTGTAATAACACCTCTCTTGATAAGATCGTGTACTGCTCTGTGCTTCAACCGTACCGTTCTCTTCTTCCCGTTGAAGAGTTTATTTGATGCCACTGCTGCTGCCGCCTGGTTGTCACAGTATATCGGTATTGCCGGTATTTGAGCCCCAACCACCGGAAGATCATACATGAGCTCCCGAAGCCACTCTGCTTCATCTGCAGCAGCATCCAATGCAAGAATTCAGATTCCATGGAGGAGCGAGATAACATAGTCTGCTTCTTTGACTTCCACGATATAGCAGCTCCGCCCATGGCGAATACGAATCCACCTGTGGAATACTCGCTCTTCATATCTGAACACCAGCTAGCATCACTGAAGCCTTCCACTACTGACGGATCTCCGCTATAGAAAAGTGCATATGTCTGAGTTTTCTTGAGATATCTCATAACACGCTTCACAGCTTTCCAGTGCTCAACACCTGGATTGCTAGTGAACCGACTCAGCATTCCCACTGCAAAAGCTATGTCAGGCCTTGTGGCAGTAGTAGCGTACATCAAGCTTCCGATGACGCTAGCGTACTCCAACTGCCTGAGGCTTTTCCTCGAATTTGGCTCCAGCTTCTGATCACTCCGGTACGGTGTATCAATAAAAGGAAGATCTTGATACCCGTAGCGAGTGAGCATCTTCTCAATATAATGAGATTGTGACAGCGCTATTCCAGTGCCTGTCCGGATGATCTTGAGCCCCAAGATTACGTCGGCATCCCCCAAGTCCTTCATACTGAACTTGGTCGAGAGAAATTTTTTTGTCTCTGTGACGCATCTTAAATCCGTACCTAGGATTAGCATGTCGTCCACGTAAAGACATACGATTACTCCTCTTCCGTCAGCAAACTTCGTATAGACACACTTGTCTGTTTCACTGACCCTGTAGCCATTTGATCTTATCACCTTGTCAAACTTCTCATGCCACATTTTGGGAGCTTGTTTCAAACTATACAGAGACTTCATCAACTTGCAGACTTTGTCTTCCAGACCTCTGACGAAAAAACCTTCTGGTTGTTGCATGTAGATCTCTTCGGTCAGCTCGCCATTAAGGAATGTCGTTTTTATATCTATCTGATGTATCATCAGCTTGTGTATTGCTGCTAGAGCAACTAACAATCTGATGGTTGTCATCCGAGCTAGTGGAGCATAAGTGTCAAAGTAGTCGATCCCCTGCTTCTGAGCAAACCCCTTGGCCACTAGCCTGGCCTTGAACTTGTTAATGGTTCCATCTGCTTTCATCTTCTTCTTGAAGATCCATTTGCATCCGATGGGTCTTGCTCCTTCTGGCAGGTCAACCAATACCCATGTGTTGTTGGAGGTGATTGAGTCAATCTCGTTGTCTATCGCCTCCTTCCAGAATACAGCATCTCTGGTCTTCATCGCTTCATCATAGGTAAGCGAATCTGCTTCCATATGATAGGTGATGAAGTCATCTCCGAAGTCTTTCGGCCTTCTCGTTCGCTTAGTTGATGGCTCAGCGAGTTCTGGTTCAGCTGGTGTCTCCTTGACGACAGCTTCATCTTGGACTACTGGTTCATTAAAGACTTCTGTCTGCTTTGTACCCTCATCATTCTTCGGAAGATCCGCGAGAACAATATTCTTGTGATTTGTAAACTTGTCTTCAAAGTATTCAGCATCGCGAGATTCGATGATATGGTTTGACTCGATATCAAGGAATCTCTGAGCATCACTCTTCTCGGCATACCCCAAGAAGATCGCCTTCGTAGTTCTTGTCCCCAGCTTCTAAATCTTCAGATCCGGGAGCTTCACATAAGCCAGACACCCCCACACTCGAATGACATTCAAGTTAGGTCTGACTTTGAACCAGAGTTTATGAGAAGTTATGTCGGAAGTTGCATATGGCACTCTGTTCAGAATGAACGTTGTCGTTAGTGCAGCTTCTCCCCAGTAACACTTTGGAAGACCCGCAGTCAACAACATGGAGTTCATCATCTCTGTCAACGTTCTGTTCTTCCTTTCTGCTACTCCGTTGGATTGAGGAGAGTACGGAGCCGTTGTCTCATTGATGATTCCATGTTCTTTGCAGAATGATAAGAATTCATGAGAACGATACTCCCTGCCTCGATCACTCCTTAACCTCTTGAGTTGTTGTCCAGTTTGCCGCTCAGCCTCGGCCCTGAACTCCTTGAACTTCTCGAATGCTTCATCTTTAGACTTGAGCAAGTAGACGAAAGCATACTTTGAGAAGTTATCGATGAAAGTAATGAAATACTTCATCCCGGCCTTTTTAGAGAATTGTTTGAAGTCACAGATATCTGAGTGAACCAACTCCAGAAGATCTGTGCTTCGATGGACCCTGTGAAAGGGTTTCCTTGTGATCTTCGTCTGAGCACATACTTCGCATTTCTCTACCTTACCCCCACACTTGGAGATAAGTCCTAGACTAGACATTTTGTTAATCCTTTTACAATGAACATGTCCTAGCCTATTATGCCACAACTCAAGAGAATAATCAGAAAAAGTGATTACATTTATATTATCATGCTGGGTTACAACAAGCTGAATCTTGTACATTCTTTCAGTTTGGAAAGCTTTCCCGAAGAATGTACCCTTCTTGGACATCACCAACTGGCCAGCATTGATGTCCATCCTCAAGCCTGCGTTACAGAGCAGACTTCCAGAGATCAGGTTCTTAGCGATTACTAGAACATGCTTCACACCTTGAAGCGTCAGAGTGTTCCCCGATGTGAGTTTTAGCTCCACCGTCCCGATCTCCAGTACTTCAGCTTGTGCCTGGTTTGCCATTATGACCTTCTCTGAAGTTGGCTCATAAGAGACGAACCAGTCTTTGTCTGAACAGACATGGCAGGTCGCACCAGTGTCTATCCACCAGTCCAAGTCAGCCCCCACAGTTGCAACCTGTGCTATCATGCCAACCAGATTAGTAATCATAGAAACCTTACTAGGCTCACCTTGTTCTTTGGGCTTGGACTTGCACTCGGATTTGTAGTGGCCCTTCTTGCCACAATTGAAGCAAGTCACATGGGACTTGGACTTCTGCTGCTTGAAAGCAGGACCCTTCATTTTCAGACTCGTGAAGTCCTTCTTTTTACGATGAGAAGCAGCCTGCTTCCCCTGGTACTCTCTGGTTTGGACCAGATTTGCCTTCGCCAGTTGTTTGGACAGAGTATCCATCTTCTGTTGAGAGCGCATCTCATCCTCAACATGGATCTCTTGCAAGAAATCTTCCAGGCTAATTTCCATCTTCTTTCGATGCATCCTTGCATAGAAGTTGCTCCATTCTGTAGGAAGTTTCACGACGATCCCTCCAACGACAAACTTGTCGACGAGGGGCATGTTCTCGTCTTCTAGTTTCTGACGCAACTTCAGAAACTCCTTCACTTGGGACAGCATCGCCTTCTCATCTTCGAAGGTCCACTTGTGGTATTTTTCTACCATGAAGATCTTGGACCGGTTCTCGTCATCTTCATAGAGCTTTTCCAAGGAGTCCCATATCTCTTTGGCAGATGTCTTCTTGAAGTAGGACTCTGCCAGAGAGTCTTCCATGGAATTGAGTATCAGTTGTTTGCATATACTATTTTCTCTCTTCCACTTCGCTTGCTTGGTCGTAGCAGCGGCCACAGCCGTAGCAGATCCAGTGGTTGGAACGATCGGTTCATCTTCTGACAGCACGTGATCAACATTCACGAGTTGAAGATTTAAAGTGACCTTTCGTCTCCATATCTGGAAGTGTTCGCCATCGAATTTCTCCAACTTGTTAAAGCCGGTATCGATGAGCGAAGCACGAGAATTATCCATCTTCTCAATAAAGCTTTGAGATTGTTATTACCGAGGCACAATTTTTTTCGATGGATAATTGAAATATCGTAACAATTGTACAAACAACCGTTATTACGTAACACTTCACCGAAGGTACGTAGGAGAAATTCCACAAGTGCTACCCTTCACAGAAGGTGCACAAACAGAATTCTGATAATATCAACGCAAACACTTCACCGAAGGTGCGTTAATAGAATCCTGACAGAACCAACAAAGAAGATGACTGGCGAAGATGAGATAACTCCTGCTGGGGTGAATGAACCACCGTTGCTCAAAGCTTTATTCGCCCCACACGAGCACGAACAGCTTCCAGGAACCAGCAAGTTCACGAAGAACTTCTGGAACGCTCGTAAGTCAATATTTGAGACTTGAACGGACTTCCTGGACTTAACAGACTCCCTTAACTCTCTTCTTGGTGCATCTTTCAAAGGAGGCCAAGGGGCTCTATTTATAGAGTGGAGTTGAGACTTCACCTCTTCTCCTATCCGATGTGGGACTAAAATACCAATACTCAAAAATAGAGTTCGATATTTTAGATCATCCCACAATCAGCATAGAAGTGTGTCAGTCCACGCCTACCCCCCGATCACTCCCGTGCATGCACGAGACAATCCTGGAGTCCGCGTCCGAGTCCGAGTCCGCACAACAAAAATTAACTTGCATCCTTGTTGGATTTAATCCTTTTTTCCTTCTAGGAAAATACTTCCACATAGCACAAACTTGTGCCCCACTACACCTCATGTGCACACCTCAACACAAGCAATGCATTATATTGAGATACTCACCATTTGGTGTAGCCGATGTGGGACTATCTTTTCTAGTCCAAAGGCAAAAACACCAACAAATAAAGCTTGCCAGAACGTGCACCAAGGACACTCCTAGCAGTATTGATGCAGAATATAAAGGCTAATTATAGAAGTACATCAAAATTTTATCAGGACTACCCATTTTTAACTTCACTTTATTTACAAGTTTGTCATTAATTTTTTTTCCTCTCTTTTCTTTATTTACAAGAAGAACAACAACAACAAAAAGAAGAAGAAGCAGCAGCGCAAGAACAAGAAGAATAAAAAAAAAATCTCTTTCTCCAAATTCTATTTTTTTTTGCTCTCTTCTAATTTTTCATTATTTTTCCCTCTAAATCCTAGTTTATGGATGAAATCCTAGTTGTACAAGAAATTGGGTTACCAAATCTATCAAATTTACTAATCTATTAATCAATAAATCAATTTTTCTTTATTAATAGAAGAAATTATGGATGAAACCCTATTTCTAGAAGAAATCGATTTGTTGAGCAAATTTATATCATGACTGCCACAATTTCTGGCAGTTCTAGAAGTATTGAGGACTGTCAGAAATTGTGACAGTCCTGAAAAGGACTTGCTGTACAACAGGACTGCCATAATTTCTGACAGTCCTAGAAGTATTGAGGACTGCCAGAAATTGTGGCAGTCCTCAAAGGGACTTGCTGTACAACAGGACTGCCATAATTTCTGGCAGTCCTAAAAGTATTGAGGACTGTCAGGAATTATGGCAGTCCTGAAAGGACCTTGCTATACAACAGGATTGCCACAATTTCTGGCAGTCCTAAAATCGAAATAGCCGAATAAAAAATATATGTTAGGATTTATTTCCATTTTGATAATATAATGAAATATAAATTTTAGGGTTTATTTTCATGCATTTTTTGTGAGAAAGAATGAAATAAACATGTTAGGATTTATTTTCATGTATTATTTGTGAGGAATCAAAATGATGAGAATGAAAATTGTGGAGAGAAAAACTAAGGTTTTGATGGAAATGATGGAGAAGAAAATTAGGGTTTCGAGTGGAGAAATTGTGGAGAAGAAGATGAAAAAGAAGATGTATAGTTTGGGGAGTGGGAAATGGTGAAGAAGAAGAAGAAGAGGAGGAGGAGGAGGAGGAAGAAGAAAAAAAAAGTTAGGATTTTGGAAGGGAGAGAGTGGATTTTACAAATGAGAGTGGAATTTGGAGTTTGGGGGGTGTGGAGTTTGGGCAGCTCCTTGAGTAGAAAATTGGGATAGCCCTAGTAATTTTTCCACAAACATAGACTAGTTCCAATCCTGGATAGCCCTGATAAAATTTTGATGTGCCCTTATAATTAGCCAATATAAAACTGCTGAGTTGCTAAGATATTTCAAACTTTGAAATTAGTAAAAAAAAATGAAAGAATTTTTTGTCAGGATGATAACGATCACAGTCGTTCAAAAGCGAGATTCGATTCTGTCCGTGGATCCGTTCTCAGAAATTAGCCATGGAGCTGCGGCACCCGTGCACCTTCGGAGCTGCGGGAGCAGCACAAGTTGCAACAACGGCAAATGTGGGGGAGTGATGCATTTTGCATTTTGTGAATTTAGAAAAGGACTCCTCAAAAATTTGGGAAGCAGATATACTGTCCCATTTAATTCTGTCTATTTCTGTCCTCCTATCTATTACATATGGACCATGGATATAGGATGATGGTCCACATGTAATATAAAGGAGGACAAAAATGGACAGAATTAAATGGAACAACATGTTGGAATTATTCAATAATTAGGGGCCACAGATGTAAAATTAATTGTGTTTGGCTATCTAACTAATTAAGCCAAATTAAAGTGGTCTATTTGGAAATTGGCTTAAGGGTATAAATGTCATGGAATTAATGTGTAGATACCGGAGATAATTCTAATTTGATGAGGGGCCAAATTAGAAATATCACAACACATTTATCTATATATATGTGTATTCATTAGGGTTATGGTCCCCAACTCATACGGCCACCAAAGAGAGGGTTTCTCTATTCTCTTCTGTATCCCCATCAACAAAGAGAGGAACAAGGATTTCATCTTTGTTATTAAGGGCCGTAACGGGTTGGAAGATCAAACCCCACAAAGAGACGTGTGCTTCAAGATCCGTCAAGCAAAGACAATGGATTCAGGTACGCTTCCGTAATTCAATTTTTATTATGTTCTTCATCTCATGAATCGACAGGGCACAATAAAAATTCTAACAAGTGGTATCAGCGCCTACCTGTTTGATTTATGAGATCGAAGTTTTAGAATTTAATTTTTTGTTGGATTCAGAACTCTAGATCATTAGATCTAATTTAATTTAGGGTTCTAATTGTTCGATCTAACTTGTCAAGATTGAACTTTTTTTCTCTTCATTTATACTGATTATTCGAAAGCATGAACGCTCCGTTGTCATTAACTATATGGGAACTATATGGAAAGAAGTAGGCGTAACACCTGTACTCTAGTAATATCATAGATTCGCATACATGAATCTGTGTGAGGAAGCTCAGGCTTGCACAAGATTTGGTCCACTACAAGTATTTTGAATTATTCATGTTGAATTGTCAACACAGTAGAACTTTATGGAGTCCAAGAAATACTTGGAATTTATAATAATTGGTTTTGGCAAAGCATTTTAAGAAGTTGCCTTTTTGTCAAACTTTTTATCTTTGAATCTGAAAGTTGCAGTGCTCGTTGCTATGTCTTTCGATCACCCATATATATATCGTGATACAAATTTATTGATTGGATTATGTCGATTGGTTTTTTCTTTGAGTTGGAATTAAATGACAATCACTGTTGTTTTTTTTTTGGTTGTATATGGAATACATGTTTCCTCTGTAGAATATATCTAATGATACATTGATGACATCTTTTGATGGATTCAGTTAATATCTTTGTTCCTTTCAGTTGGCATCTTCAGTATGTATGACAATTTTTTTATTATGAACCATTTGCATACTCTGTTATAATAATCACATTAAATGTGAATTTTTGAGTAATGTGATTGTTTTGATGTCGGTTATAAATGGATTTTCTAATATACGTAAGATTAGAATCAAATGACATCCGACATGGATAGAACTTTTGGCGCCGTGTTAATATATATCAAAGTGATTTAATTTATGCTTTAAATTATGAAAAAGATTTACATGTTTATCATGTAGCAGATAAATTTTTTGGTGTAATCTTTATAGATTATTTGATATAATCTTTTGATACATGATATTCAGTGGAATCTAATCTGTTGATTATTGATTATTTAAATTTTAAAAATATGCATGTACATAAGGTTTTTTGGACATGATTCAGTTTTGTAAAATTTAGTCAACATTCAATTTTTTGGTGCCTTTTATGACTAGTAATAGTTGTCCAATATTCTAAGTAGACTCATTGAAACAAGATGTCGCCAAAGTGATCTCTCTTGCATATAATTGTTTATTTATTTTTTGTTCTCTTTTCAGCTAGTGTTGCTTCAATATCTGCTAATCTGAACTCAATTCCAATGCTTAACGGGACAAACTTCAAGGACTGGAAAGAGAACATTTATATTATTCTCGGCTGCATGGATCTAGACCTTGCACTTAGGATTGAGTATCCCACTACTCCTAAGGATGACAGTTCATCTGGTGACAGAGCGAACTTCGAGAAGTGGAAACGCTCAAACCGTATGAGTCTAATGATCATAAAGCACGGTATTCTAGAGGCATTCAGGGGTGCAGTATCTGATGAGGTTACTAATGCTAAACAAGTCCTTACTGAAATCGAGAAGCGATTTGCAAAGAATGATAAGACAGAAACAAGCACACTTTTGTTGCGCTTGATTACCATGAAGTATAAAGGCAAAGGTAACATAAGGGAGTACATCATGGAGATGTCTCATATTGCTTCAAAACTTAAGGCACTTAAGCTCGACTTGTCGGATGACTTGCTCGTTTATTTGGTATTGCTCTCACTTCCTACACAGTACAATCAGTTCAAGGTCAGTTACAACTGTCAAAAGGAAAAATGGACTCTATATGAGCTCATTTCGTACTGTGTACAAGAAGAAGAGAGATTGAAGCAAGATAAAACTGAAAGTGCTAATTTGGCTACCACCCCTAAAGACAAGTATAAGGGCACTAAGCGAAAGAATACAGAAGCTACTAAGGGTCCAGTGTAAAAGAAACAACAAACTGAGGCCAATGGTTGTTTCTTTTGTGGCAAGCCGAAACACATAAAGAAGGAATGTACAAAGTACCATGCATGGCGTGTAATGAAAGGTATATTTTTTAATTTGGTATGATGTTAATTTAGCTTCAGTATCAAGAAACACATGGTGATTAGATTTTGGTGCAACTACTCACATCAGTATTTCTATGCAGGGTTGCCAGATCTACCGAAAGCCAATTGATGGTGAAAGACACATCTATGTGGGAGACGGCAAGTCGGTAGAAGTGGATGCAATAGGACAAATCTTGGATATTAGTTATTATTGGAATTGATAGACAATTTTATCTAAAGCTTTTATTGTACCGTCTTTTAGACGAAATTTAGTTTCAGTTTTCTTGTTTGACAATCTTATTTATCATTGTTCATTTGGAAACAATAAAGTTTGATCTATTTTTAAATTCAAAATAATGTTGGTATTATTTTTATTTTTTAAATGTTCGTGACATGCTATTATCACTTGAAACTATTGCGTCCTATAAAAAAACCTTGTATATGGAACCACGTGGTACTAAACACAAAAATAAAAAATTTTTTTAGACGAGAAGTGTAATATATTTTGAGGATGTTGAGTTTGGGGGAGAAATAATGTCAATGACATTGTCTTTGAGGAGGAATCGATTGCGATTCCTACTATCACTTTTGACGATGTGCAAGATTCTGCACCTGTCATTGATCAAGAAGTGAATTCAGAGCCTCAATAAGACAATATCGAATTACCTCTATAAGTCAATGTTGAGCTACCTCAACAAGACAACATAAAGGCACCCCCATTCAAGATAAGATAATTATTTCTGAGGAACAAACTCAACAACCTCAAGAGAAGAGGAAGGAATTGTTTATTAAAGAGACTTTCTCTTCGGTTTCTTTGAAAGACTCTTTTAAACCATTCATAGTACTTGTTGTACGTTTTAAGATTGAACTACATCAAATGGATGTCAAAACGGTATTTCTCAATGGTAACATTGACGAAATAATTTATATAGTGCAACCAGAAAACTTTGTGTCAAAAGACCCAAAGAATATGGTTCACAAACTGACAGAATCTATTTATGGACTCAAGCAGGCTTCTCGTCAAAGACACTTTTGAGTTTTAACAAGTGACTATCTCGTTTGGTTTTGAGATGAACACTGTTGAAGATTGTGTGAATCACAAGTTCAGTGGGAGTAGAAATAATTTTCTCGTTTTGTACATTATTGAAGTATTTAATGCAAACCAGGTGACACATCTCGTTAAAGGAGACAAATTCGATCTCAAATAAGTGCCCTAAGGTTAGCCTTAAAATTAAGAAAATACAATAGATTTTTCCTTCATGATCAGTTGTAGGGAGTCTAATGTATGCACAAGTATGTACGCGTCAGGATATTGCGTACATAATTCGGATGTTAGGCAGATATTTAAGCATATATGGATGGATCATTGGGTAGCAGCCAAACTACTTAAGTAATTAATAGAGAATAAGAAATTATATGCTCTTTGTAGGAGATGGAATAATTCTGGAGATCATAAGGTATTCCGACTCCGATTTTGTTGGATGCTAACACAGCAGGAGATCCACATCAGGTTATGCTGACTAATGGAGATATATTTTGGATGAGTGTCAAACATGCACTCATAATTAATTCCATCATGAAAGCAAGGTTTATAACATGTTATGGGATATCTATTCAGGGAATATGGTTGCGAAATTGTCACAAGGCTGCGCCTACAGTATGGTGTTGAAAGACCACATGAAATTATGGTGTGACAAAAAATTAGCAGTACTGTATTCTAATAACAACAGAAACTTGTATAAGTCAAAGGATATTGACATAAAGTTTCTAGTTGTGAAGGAAAGAATTCAGAATGGTTATAGTGTTCATATAGCACATTAGGACAAACTCCATGTTAGCGGATCCGCTCACAAAAGCACTATCACCCAGGGTCTTTCATGAGCATACTGCTCATATGGGTGTTAATTAAGAATATGGCAATATAGTGAGAGTTTGTATTTTATGTATTTGGGTGCTATTTGGTTTTGGACACATTTATGTATTAAAGTATTTTGGATATTTATCTGATCAGATATATGGAAATTCAGTTCATTCTGTTTTTATTATGTTAAAGTATTGATCTCATTAAATTTAAGGAGGACCAGTTGGAAATAGACATGTATTGATCACATTGCGTGTAATTTCTATGCTACGTATGCATGATTGATCTATGTCGTTTAGCTATATTGGTATATGTGACCATTGATGGTTTAGTTACGCTATATGTGATGAATGCCGCTTTGATTCTATGTTGATATGGTTAATGGACGAGATTGTCCGGATATACCCTAAGGATTAAGATAGCAATTTATGAGCTCACTAAGGTTAATACAATTATAAGGTTACATATGTGGCCCAGTGGAAGATTGTTAGAATTATTCAATAATTAGGGACCACACATGTAAAATTAATTGTGTTTGGGCTATCTAAATAATTAAGCCAAATTAAAGTGGTCTATTTGAAAATTGGCTTAAGGGTATAATTATCATGGAATTAATGTGTAGATACCAGAGATAATTCTAATTTGATGAGGGGCCAAATTAGAAATATCACAACACATTTATCTATATATATGTGTATTCATTAGGGTTATGGTCCCCAACTCATACGGCCACCGAAGAGAGGGTTTCTCTATTCTCTTCTGTATCCCCATCAACAAAGAGAGGAACAAGGATTTCATCTTTGTTATTAAGGGTCGTAGCAGGTTAGAAGATCAAATCCCATAAAGAGACGTGTGCTTCAAGATCCGTCAAGCAAAGACAATGGATTCAGGTACGCTTCCGGAATTCAATTTTTATTATGTTCTTCATCTCATGAATCGACAGGACACAATGAAAATTCTAACACAACATAGATCTGCTCTCCAAAAGGGTGAGTTTCTCTAATCTTGCTCATTAAAGCTCTATTATGTCTCATCATTCTCTCTCCGAGTTTCTCTAATCTTTTCTTTTATCTAATATTGAATGGACACATGGATGATCTTGGCCAGAGCAACTCTTCCCAAAATTGTAAATAGTAAGTACACAAATACAATTCTCTCTTTCATTCATAACCAGAAACAACTAATTAAGGAGTATTCTTAAAAATTTACTTTAGAATTGTGTTGCAACATCAAAATACTACTTATTGTCTCGATAATGTAATTATCGATATCTAAAAGGAGTCATGAGAACGCACATGTATTCTTCCCGTAAACGTAACAAAATGTGAAAATGGTGGCTTTGATTAGAAATGCTCAACAAGAAGAAACAAACGTCTGGTTCAACTAGAGCCAACCTTTGATTCCTCGGCATGTCTTCCTCTCTTCTTTTTTCTTTCTCCCAATAACAAATAAAATATCATTCCGTTGGAAAATCCAGTGTTTTAAAAATAGGATTGGATATGTGAACTTAGAGCATCTCCAACCCTATTGTAAGTTTGAAAAAAATGTTTGCCACGTAGGAATGATAAGCATTTTTTTCAAAAGTACTTCTCCAATGCAAATGTGAAATAAATTGTGAAGTTGACATAGCAATGACATGGCAAGGAGAATGTGAGGTTAGTTGTCTAGATCTAGACAATGCACTTCACAATGACTTTATGTCCATATCATCAATTATGAATAAAAATATATATAAAAAAAGAAGTGAAAAAGTTGTCTTGGAAGTTAAAAAAAGTAATTTTATTGTCTTCTCAAACTTTTGCATTGGAGAACACATTTTTATCTCATTGTCTTGTGTGAATGTCATCTTGCCACATAGGAAAGACATTGTCTTATGTCTCATGTCACATAGGATTCACAACACAAATCAAGACAATAGGGTTGGAGATGCTCTTAGTAGATAGTAGTTTTTATGGGCTGCTTTAATATTGAACCATTGTTTTTTTTAAAATCTCAGTCAATCCGGTTGTTCCGGCTGGTCTAACCACCGAACCCTGATCTAGTTGGAATAGTTTGACTATAATTTTTTATTTTTATTTTGCACTTTACAACAATCAAAGTTAATATGTATGTTTCTTAATATTGTGGCACAGCGGATTAAATAAACCCAAGAAACTCAGAAAAAATTTACAACCACAAAGACAATGATTTACGTGGTTCGGCCAAGATGCCTACTTCCACAAATGAGGGTAATTTAGTTCCACTATGAAGAAGAAAAAGAATTACAATAGCTCTCAACACTTCTCTCCTTACACTCAAGAACTCGATCTCTATCACAAAGATAGAAAAAAACTCTCTCAAATTTTTGTGTTGAACTTATTCAACAACTTTAGCTCTCTTGTGTTGAACTTATTCAACAACTTGAGCACAATAAGATGTCTAAAGGAGCACCCGTAGACCCCTTTATATAGCATAGAAATCAAATCCTATGTAGGCTAAAAAATACAATCCTATGTAGGATTACCACATATAATCAAATCCAATCTTATATAGGATTACCATATATGTAGGAATACCATATATATGGTCAAAAAAGATCATGGGCCTATTTTTGGACATATTTATTCATATCTCCACCTCGGCAAGATTTTGCCATAAAATCGAGCCGACACGATCTCCACCGCACAGCTTCACCAAATCAACCACTCGTCAAGGGCTCTCAAACAATTGGTAGGACATGGAGCAAGTCCAAGCAATGTTGGAACTTAGCTCCAGGAACAACCTTAGTCAACATATCAGCGGGGTATCCTTGGTATGCACCTTTTCAAGTGCAATATCACCGTCTTCTACAACATCCCGTATGAAGTGGTAGCGAACATCAATATGCTTGATCCTTGCATGATGGACTTGATTCTTTTCCAAGTGGATAACACTCATACTATCACAATGCACATCAACTACATCCTGCGTCACCCCTAATTTATTAATCAAACCACGAAGCCATAAGCCTTCTTTCACTGCCTCTGTTACCGCCATATACTCTGCTTCCGTAGTCGATAGTGCAACCGTAGCCTGCAACATAGACCTCCAACTGACTGGTGCACCATGTAAAATAAACACGTATCCAGTAGTTGACCTGCGCCTATCCAGATCACTAGCATAGTCCGAATCCACATATCCACTGACTTGACTAAAGTCTCCACCAAAGTGTAATCCCACATCAATGGTGCCCTTCAAGTACCTGAATATCCACTTCACAGCCTCCCAGTGCTTCTTTTTCGGATTAGCCATAAAGCGACTAACCACACTTACGGCTTGTGTAATGTCTGGTCGACTGCACACCATAGCATACATTAAGCTGCCAACTGCACTCGCATAAGGAACTCGAACCATGTGCTCCTTCTCCTCATCTGTAGTAGGGGATAACTTGGCTGAGAGCCTAAAGTGGCCAGCCAAGGGAGTAGAAACGGCCTTTACATCTTCCATACCAAAACGAGCAATGATCTTCTTAATGTACGACTTCTGAGATAAAGACAATTTTTGTTTCTTCCTTTCCCTTTTAATCTCCATCCCCAAAATCTTCTTGGATCCACCCAAGTCTTTCATCTCAAACTCTGAACTAAGTTGAGATTTCAGTTTATCTATCTCTACCATGCTTTTTGAGGCAATAAGCATATCATCCACATAAAGCAGTAGATAGATATAGTCTCCACCACGAAGTCTATGAAAGTAAACACAACAATCATACTTACTTCGAGTGAAATCATGCTATATCATGAAGGTGTCGAACCGCTTGTACTACTGTCGAGGTGACTGCTTCAACCCGTACAACAATTTTTTCAACACACACACATGATTTTTCTTACCAACCACCTTGAAGCCCTCCGGTTGATGCATATAAATTTCTTCGTCAAGATCGCCATGCAAGAATGCTGTCTTCACATCGAGTTGCTCTAACTCGAGATCATGATGAGCTACCAAGCTCAACAATATGCGAATAGAAGTATGCTTGACCACCGAAGAAAAGATCTCATTGTAGTCCACTCCCTCATTTGCCACTAATCTTGTCTTGAACCGAGTGCCACCTGACTCTGGAGAAGCTTCATTCTTTTTGTACACCCACTTGCAGCCTATAGCCTTTTTGCCTTTGGGCAATGGAACCAGATCCCATGTACAATTTTTGTAGAGAGACTCAATCTCTTTCTGCATAGCCACCATCCAGTTCTCGCTGCTAGTATCTTTGACCGCCTGTCTGAATATGATAGGCTCGTCATCCTCCACTGGTAGTGCATATGCCACCACATTTAGCTGTCCATAATGCTTTACCGGTTTCTCAAATATCCATACATATGTACTAGCTTGACTGATCTCCTTGGCCTAGTGGTGGCCAAGGAATCTTGCTGCTGGTGCTGGTCATCCTTTGGTTGTTGCTTTTGTGGGGCTTGATGAACATCTTCAAAAACCTCCACCTCATCTGATGCATCCTCAGATGACTTAATCTCAATTATTTGAGATTTACTAGATACACCACCATCATGATCGGACTCGCTCTTCTTGCTCGAAGCCAACACTGAAGACTCGTCGAATGTGACATCCCTGCTGATTAAGAACTTCTTATCCTCAAAGCAGTACAGACGGTAGCCCTTCACTCCTTGTGCATATCCCAAGAATATTGCTTTCTTGGCTCTCGGGTCCAACTTACCTTCATTGACATAATAGTAAGCTTTGTATCCAAACACACACAAAGTACTGTAATCTGCTGGTTTGCCGGTCATCACCTCATATGGAGTCTTACAATCTATAGCCAGAGTTGGTGATCTATTAACCAAGTATCGGTCAATGTGTATAGCATCCGCCCACCATTCTTTGCCTAAACCGGCATTGGAGAGCATACATCTTGCTTTCTCAAGCAAGGTTCGGTTCATCCTCTCTGCTAACCCATTCTGCTGCGGTGTGTTCCTAACAGTCCAATGTAAAACGATACCTTCTTGAGCACAAAAATCTTTGAAAGGACCAGAGGTATATTCAGTACCATTATCAGACCTCATCGTCTTTACCTTTCTGCCCGTTCTGTTCTCCATTGTCGCTTTCTACTGCTTGAACTTTTTGAACACTTTATCCTTGGTTTTGGTGAAATACAACCAAACGTAACGTGTATAATCATCAATAAAAATGACATAGTACCTTGCTCCATTCTTGGAAGGAATCTTTCTAGGTCCCCATACATCTGTATGCATATAGTCGATAATACCTTTTGTCTTCTGCTTGCTTGTACTGAAGGTCACCCTATGCTGCTTGCCATAAATGTAATGCTCACAGAAATCCATACTTTGCTTCTTCAAGTTCTTCAGTAACCCTTGCTTGCTCAGTAAGGACAGGCCTTTCTCGCTCATATGCCCAAGCCGTATATGCCAAAGACGCGTGCTATCAGACAAATCAAATGTACTGACTGCTAAAGTCCCAGTCACAGTGCTTCCTAATAAGATATAAATGTTACCCTGTCGGTGACTGTCACGCCCCGATTCCGTTGAATCGATAGTCGTCCCCCGGGCGTGATGCCGTACGAACCTAATTTACGATTGCACAAGGCATAGTCATAAGGTAATCCAAGACATGAGATCTAAGAGAGTACGCAGACAAATTAAATCACACATTAAGTAAAGAAAACTTTAATCTTTATTGATTATGAACATCTTTTACAGACTCTAGTACAAGACTCATGCCGCACGGGCTACAACATGACTCGATTACAAAAGAGTGCCGATGAGATAGCCGTTCCATACATTGCACACATCCCTCAGTATACAACAAAGAACTCCAGTGACCTGGCATGGAGGGACGCTGAATCATTTTCTTTGGACTGTTGAGAGTCTTCAAAAGTGGAGTACGGGACAAGTCTTCGACACGCGGCCGAAGCTTTAAAAGTCACGAACGTCGTCGAGCTAGTTGGTACATCCTTCCTGGTTTGCGGGACCTGCAAAGAGCGAGGATCAGTACGATCACATGTATTGGCGAATGGCTAATTAAAATCTAAGCTCTGCATTTGATTCAAGAAGTTTTGTAAACATATTAGCTAGTTATTTCAATGATCTTTCTAACCATCCTGCTCGATTTGCATGTTAACATATTTTAAGACAAGCATATGAAATTATATAACATTAAGCAACTATCATAATCATCCTATGCCACGTATATTTGTTAAGCAGTGAAAGGGTGTGAAGGCCACTGGCAATGTCAAGCCATCGCGGACTATAGCTGGATTAGACGACGACCCTTTCGCGTCGGGTAGCGAGCCCTGTGCGAAAGTTCCCGCATAACTCGTGCCGATGAAAGGCTGGCGCTTGCTATATTCGTTCCTCCCGGGCCGAATCGGTCCCTTGGCCTAGGCAACCGTTCGAAGAAACTTCATCTTGTCGACAAGTTGTCCAATGACTGTTTTCTTTTGAACTTAGTCGATTTTCTTACTTAGCCATATCGTTGCGATAAACGTTAATCGATTCATTCATTGTTTTGCATAGGCTGAGTGGATTTGCATAAGAAAAAACGTTTCCTATTTTCAATACCGGCAGTTCAATAGCAAGTATTTTGTGAAGAATCGTGCCACGATTTCTTTGATGCTACAATATTAAGACAAGCATTCATTTAACTTCATATTGATTTTAAAATAGAAGGATAAGGCGAAGGAGGTCAGCCACTCGCCTTAGCCTTGCTTCAAGCGAGCGACCGGTTGGCTGCGCTGACGTCGTCTACGCGATCACCTGCAATCGTATAAGCAACAGATTAGAACACTGTGTAATTCAAGGAATTTCGATATGAATGCGAACCTTGAAAACTCAAGTCACGAAAACCCATTCGAAAAACATTCACGAAAAACAAATTCACGAAAACTAAAGCCAAATCAAGTGTGGCATAAAAATCAGAGCAATGGAAGGTCTCTCCCGATTCAATGTCACGACCCGTACCCAGTGTAAGGGCACGAGAAGTAGTTACGTCCAGCCTACGCCGCAGTATCGGCGGTAGAATGCTGTCCTAGGTCACATACATCTAACAGTTATAAGGTACCTGTACAGTTTTATACACTCCGAATGGAGGTGACATAATAAGTACAAATCAATCATAACTAAGAAAAAAGTACGATACGATAGAATAGATGAAACACAGAATCCACAGATGATAAACACCAGATAGAGAGATAGCTGAAAGTCTAAGATAAACATCTCCACAAATCCAGAATACAATCTCCAAATATATACAAGTGTATCTGACAAGACATGAAGATAAATAGAACTAGCCTAGCTAACTAGCCTATTCTACAGGGGTAGTATCATCAGCAAGTGTTGGGTCCTCCTGAGGGTCCAGCTCGCATGTGTCGGCTAGGCCTGCTCCATAATAGGTGGGACACAGCTCCTCAAAATCATCTGTAATATTTCAACAGGTCCAGTCAGGACTTGAGCGAGCACATTATATCTCACGCAATTCATATTATGACAGAAATATAATACATGCAATAGAGTAAGATACATGAAACGCTGAAGAGTATACATGAGTAAGAGAGAAGACTATAATGAAATATCTACTATAAGTAAAGAACTACATTGAACAAGTGATTTAGAGTACAAGCTAGACATGTGAACGACTTGATAATAAACATGAGAGGTTGTACATGGCTACACGACTTTGGAAATTATCCACATGACTATTTATACTCTCCCGTACCCCAATCAATACACAAGGATCCGTTCAAGTTATATTATTGTACATGATTTCACATGGGAGCCCATAAATGGGTGCACATAAATATAAACATGGGGGCTCCGTGAACACGAGAGTACATGAATCACGAGAGTGCACATGAATGGTTAAAGCACAAGAATACATGATGAAAGTGAAACGCACATGATATGATGTATCTGATGCTCCCGAGGGGGATAACATCGTATAAAAAGATCCATATAGTACTAATCCGTGTTTCCATCGTGTCAGCATCAATTAAGATAATCTAGAGAAAGAAAATACTCCTAGCAAGTATAAAACGGTCAGAGAATGTACTCGCCTGATATCCTGAATGTCTGAATAAAATACTGTCTGGGGAGTGGTGTCTGGCTCCTAATAAGAACAGTACAAGTCACAACATATCCAAATTAGTAAAATGAGCTACTATGATGCATTCTACATGATATTGGGTCAATTCTAGACTAAAGTCAACCCTGGTCAACTTCAGTCAACTAACTAGTCAATGCTAGGTCAACTAGGTCAACCTAGACCCAATCAAGTCTCACTAGGCCTAACCAATCTATCCTAGCAAGTATACACCAATACAAGTCTTATCTAGTCAAACAACACACTAATCCCAAGTGTACACACTCCACATGCCATAGGCTATACTACCTAGGCCATGAGTCAACACAAGGGTATAGGCCACACACAAACAATTTCCATATATACATATACCAATTCCCATATGTCTATATACATACCCTATATATAGGCAATGCAATATTTATACTACATTACATTATCACATTAAGTTATATATAATATATATATATATATATATATATATATATATATATATATATATATAAAAAATATATATATATATATATATATATATATATATATATATATACACTCACATAGAGAGTTAGAGAGGGAAGAGCATGCATATGTGTGTGTGTCTAGTGTGTAGACATGGGTGAGTGAGTGACAATTTAGTATGCAATGTGTGTACATGAGTGTGTGTCATTAGAGTATAGGCATGTGTGTGTATGGCTGTCATAAATGTGTGTGTGTGTAGCTAGGATACATGTGACAAGAATTGATTTCAGTGAACTGTGCATATGTGTAGGAATCAATAGATAGGGAGTGTGTGTAAGGGGTGGGCAATGTTCCTGTGTTCTCAGGAATGCCAGTTTTTAGTGGGGAAAATGTGTGTGACAGTAAGCATATGGGGAACATTCCAGTTTCTCAGGCTTAGTTAGAGTGCAGTACACAATATGTGCATAATTGTTAATAGGGTTCAATGAGTTAAATCAGTGTTTGGTGTCAATCCCAGGAATCATATTGTCCACAGACTTTAGCCAACAGTGGAGAGTGGTTCAGTTCAAAGTGTGTATGAACATTTATGTTCTCAGATTTTCAGCACAACCTATAGTGTATCAGTGTCTCTCTTTGTGTGTGTACTACACATGAGAGTGCATGGGAAACAGTAGGTTATACAGTGTATAACTGACAGGAACATTAGGGTGATGTGTGTGCTAATCTCAGAAAGTAGTATTCATAAGAAATCAACAACATGACAGTTCAAAATAATTTGTACATTTGTTCTCAGGTCTTAACAGTGAATTGTAGGCATGAATATTAAGTTCTCAGATTCTAAACAAAATGACAGTTAAGAAAGTACACATTAGCTCAATCCCACTCGAAATCAACCCTTAGTTAGCATCAAACCCAACCTATTTAATGGACAATCCTGATTACTAAACATTCATAATTAGTTTAAATTAGAAATCAATATCAGGATTTCCAAGATCCTTTGACAGTTCATTTATAGCAGTTCCAACCCAATTTCGAAATCCCAAAGTGAATCCCACATGTCAACATATATAAACATATTACATAAAAACTGATATATATCTAGACATGAACCTACTCAATAAATCATGATTTAACATTTACAAACAATGAAGGACTGATAAGGACATAAATTGTCATAACCAACCCGATACCAAAGTTCAACCCCCAAAACTATGCTCGAACTTGATAACCTATCGAACCAATGGTCGATAATGGTTCCCACAAATGTTCTTGTGCCCCACGAACCTCATGTGTCCTCAAACACTGGACACAACGTGTCCAAGAAGTCACATGAACCAACCCAACGTACTGGCTCGATAGCAGTGAACCCGTGACCAGTGCATGAGTCCTAGCGCCCTCGACACAATTCTATTGGACACGAGGCTTTGGGGGTGTCGTGTCAGACACTGCTCCTACCTTCGTGTCCAAGGGCACGTGTCCAAGTGCCATAAATCAAACGCACAAGTACACGAGCAGTAGGACAGCCCAGCTGCATGCGCGCGGGGCGTGTCCACGACCCCAAAGCGACACAAACTGGACACGATTCATGCTTAGTCGAAGAGAAAGTGGTAAGCCACCTCAAAACACAAATTCCTATTCAAATACAATTTGAAAACAGTGATGAAATGCCCTATGTGGCATTTCATCGAACACAACAACGCATAGGCAGATACGTGTCCGATACGGACACGAAATGGACACGATCAACACGAAATCAATGCCTACATTTAGGGGACACCTAGGTCTATACAAATATACAAAGAAATCAGAAATCTAATGGGTTAAGAGAGTGTTACCTATAGGTTTTTCTTCCTCAAGAAAACACCCAAAATGAGAATCCTTCCTTGCTAGCTCAATGCTCCTATGGAAGCTAAAACTGAGATTCACCTCCACCAACAGTAAGAGGACAATAATCAGGTTGCAATACAAAAGATTTGAATGAAAAAGGATGAGACATGATCAAAATAGGAAGGGTTGAGGGAAGAACCAAACGTTTGCTCTTGAAAATGGAAGGATATGCAAAAGAGGCAAGAGAACTTTGAGAGACATTAAATAGGGAGGGGGAATCCCTAGGTGGCCGGCCCAAAATCTAGGGCTAGGGTTTTGGGGATCATCAATGGTTCTCCTATCATCAAGTCAAATCAAGGGTCCAAATAAATTCTAGGTTTATACACTAGTCTAAGTTATGCATCCTAGTTAGCTCTAACTAACCATGTCTAGCTAAGACTAACCATGACTAACTAAGACTAATCTGGGCTAGGTCCAGTCTAGGTTAGGGCTAATCACAACACATGGTAACTAAATAAATCAATTTTAAAACCACACAATTCTAATAAATATATTAATTTTAAATAAATTTAAAATGACAAAAATACCCTCAAACTAGGAATGTGGTAGTGACAAATCTACCCTCCATAAAAGAATTTTGTCCTCAAAATTAAAAGACAAAACTAAACTGATGAGAAGGATAGACAGTCATACCTCAAGGTCCAAAAAGATAAGGGTATCGCTCGCGCATCTCATCCTCCCGCTCCCAGGTAGACTCTCCTGGAGAATGATACCTCCATGCGACGCGAACCAAGGGTATCACCTGGTTTCTCAGTACCTTCTCTCGACGATCCATAATCTTCACTGGCTGCTCTAGATAACTGAGAGTAGGTCCCACCTCAATCTCCGAGTGATCGAGTACATGGCTAGGGTCAGCCATGTACCGTCTCAACTGTGAAACATGGAATACGTTATGGACACCCATTAGTGCAGGTGGCAAGTCTAGCCTGTATGCCACGTCACCGACTCTCCCGCTGATCACGAAAGGTCCGATGAAGCGCGGGCTAAGCTTCCCACCTCCACCAAAATGTATGGTACCACGAGTCGGAGATATCTGTAGAAAAACCATATCTTCGACCTAAACACAAACAAGGTCTCATGTTACTAAATAATCAAACATGATCAAACAAATAAAACAAATAAACAACCTACTCCTAATCCTATCTCTAATCTGTACCTCAAACTCCAAGGGCCTCCGGTGGCTATCGGCCCGGTGCCGTTGTCTATCCTGCGCCATGCGAAGTCTGTTCATGATGAGCTTCACCTTCTCGACTGCGTCAACAACCATCTCTGGTCCTAGTAAAGCTCGCTCCCCAACATCATCCCAAGATAAGGGTTTACGACACCTACGCCCGTACAGAGCCTCGAAAGGTGACATCTCAATGTTGGCCTGAAAACTGTTGTTGTAAGCAAACTCTACCAAATGTAGGTGATCCTCCCAGGAACCTCCAAAATCCAAGACGTACATCCGCAGCATGTCCTCGAGCGTCTGAATAGTCCTCTCTGACTGTCCGTCCGTCTGGGGGTAGTATGCAGTACTAAACTTGAGCTGAGTACCTAAGCTAGTCTGTAGACTCCTCCAAAAATAGGAAGTAAAGCGACTATCTCGATTCTAAACAATGCTGATCGGAACCCCATGAATCCTGACTATCTGTCGCATGTACATCTCTGCAAGCCTCTCTGTAGACGTATCCATCTTGAATGGAAAGAAGTGGGCCGATTTGGTCAACCTGTCAACGATGACCAAAATCGTGTCTTTTTCTTCTGGTGTACGCGGCAACCCTGATACAAAATCTATAGTGATATGCTCCTACTTCCACTCCGTAATGGACAATGGCTGTAATAATCCTCCGGGCCTCTGCCTCTCTGCCTTGACCTGCTGACTGACCAAGCACCTAGCTACGAAGTGAGCTACCTCCCGCTTTATCCCGTACCATCATACATGCTCCCTCAGATCTCGGTACATCTTGTTGGCACCAGGGTGTATAGAGTACTGAGATCTATGGGCCTCCTGCATGACCTGCTCCCTGAGCTCTCCACTGGGCACACATAACCTGGAACCGTACCTCAAGGCACCATCCTCTACAAGAAAAAACTCGCCATCCACCAATCCTGCTCAAACCTGCTCTTGGATACACCGCAGAGCAACATCCTCGAACTACGTCGACTTGATCCTCTCTACCAAGTCTGACTGTATCTGAAGGCCCCACATCTGCATCTGAACTCCGGGCACAATCACCTCAATCCCTAGGCTCTCCAAATCAGCAAGAAAGTGACGATCCATAGTAATACACATGGCTGTCGGATACCTACTCAAGGTATCGGCAACCACGTTGGCCTTCCCTGGGTGATACTGAAGTGAGATGTCGAAGTCCTTCATCAGCTCTAACCATCTGCGCTGCCTCATATTGAGCTCTTTCTGTGTAAACACATACTTTAAGCTCTTATGATCTGTGAAGATCTCCACCCTCTCTCCATACAAGTAGTACTTCCACAACTTTAGAGCAAAAATCACTGCTGCCAGCTCCAGGTCGTGGGTATGATAGTTCTTCTCATGGGGACGTAACTGCTTGGAAGCATAGGCAATCACCTTCCCATTCTGCCGCAAGACACAACCCAACCCCTTCCCTGAAGCGTCACTATAGATAGTGAATCCTTCTGAACCTGAAGGCAATGTCAGAATCGGAGCTGTCGTAAGCCGCTTCTTCAACTGATCAAAAGCCACCTGACACTCCTCTGACCAAACAAACTCAACATCCTTCCAGGTCAGCCTAGCCAACGGCTCTGCAATTTGGAAGAAATCCTGTACGAACCTCCTGTAATATCCTGTCAGCCCTAAGAAGCTCCTGATCTCTGCCACTGAAGTTGGCGCTGCCCAAGCCTCAACTGCTGTGATCTTCTTTGGGTCCACTGAGATCCCATCTCCAGTCACTATATAACCCAAGAAGTCAACTCTGTCCAGGAAGAACTCGCACTTCGAGAGCTTACCATACAGCCTCTCCCTCCTGAGCGTCTCCAGAACCACTTTTAAATGCTCCTCGTGCTCCTTCTCAGTCTTGGAATATACCAGGATATCATCAATGAACACCACCACTAACTTATCCAAGTACTGGTGGAACACCTTGTTCATCAAGTTCATAAATACTGTCACGGCATTGGTCAGCCCAAACGACATAACCAAGAACTCAAACTGTCCGTACCGCATCCTGAAAGCGGTCTTCAGAATATCCTCCCTCTTCACCTTCACCTGGTGATAACCTGACCTCAAATCAATCTTGAAAAAACCCGAGCTCCGCTCAACTGATCAAAGAGATCATCAATCTGCTGCAGTGGGTATCTGTTCTTGATCGTCAGGTTGTTGAGTGCCCTGTAGTCAATACACTTCCGTACCGACCCATCCTTCTTGGGTATGAAGAGTACCGGTACACCCCAAGGTAAAGAACTTGATCGGATGAAGCCCTTGTCCTGCAGCTCATCCACCTGCTTCTTCAGCTCTACCAACTCACTATTGTTCACTCGATAAACATGCTGAGAAATTGGTTCCACACCGGGAACCAAGTCTATCGAGAACTCTACATCCCTGTCCGGTGGAAGCCCTGGCAACTCCTTCGAGAAGACGTCCATGAACTCTGCAATCAAAGGATGTGGAGCCGCCTGCTCCTCAACTGAAGCTCCGTAGAAAAGTTCGCCGTCCTGCCGTCGGGTGTACTCGAACGCTGGCTCACCTGGCGCCCCAAACAGAACTCTACCCTCTCGACAATCTATGCTGGCGTGATGCCTGCTCTACCAATCCATATCTAATATGATATCATAGTTCAGTAGTGGCATTATGAGCAGACTCACCTCCAACTCTCGGCCTCCCAAAATGACACTCCGCCCTCTGTAAACATCTCTCACGAGGATAACACCACCCCCGGTCATGATCTTGCAGGTCCTAGGCAATAATTCAGATACTAGGTAGTGTCTAATAGCAAATGATACTGATACAAAACTGTGGGAAGCCCCGAAATCAAATAGAGCGAAAGCTGGAATAGAGTCGAGAAGAACTGAACCTGCAATCAACTCTCCAATGGCCTTTGTATCCTTGGCCGCCATGGCAAAAGCTTGCCCCTGCTGGCCTTCCCTGGCCTGCTGCTGGTGCTGTACGAACCGCTGCTGCTGAGTCGGCAACGGTTCCTTCTACGGTCCCTTGGAGCCTTGGCTCCGGCTCCCTGAGCTGCCCTGCCTGCAAAGAAGGAACAATCCCTCAACTGATGCTCTGACGATCCACAGAGGAGGCACTTCCCCAGCCTCTTCCTGCACTCAGTCCATCCGTGCCCAGACTTCTTGCAGAAGGTACAACTGATAGTCTGCTGCCTCGGGGCCTGCTGCTGCTGCCTCGGCTGCTGATGCTGTACTGGCTGATGCCTCGATTGCTGAAACTGCTGCGGCTGGAACCTCTGCTGCTGGTGGTGCTGCTGCTGAAAGTACGGCCTCAAAGATGGCATAATACAAGAAGATTTCTCTGAACCGCCTAACGACCTATCCGGAGTCTCACATCTTCAAGTCTGCTCAAATATCAGGAGAAATGCGTCATCAAATGGGCTATTAGTTTTCATATCTATTCTATATTTTTCTTTTATTGAGTATAGAAAAATGTGAGATTGATCGGATCGGTACTGGCTTAGGTTTTTCTCGGTCCAAAAACAAAAATAAGCCTACCTACTTATCCTAAAAATCTACAATTTCAAAAAGCCCAAAACCTATGCAAATTTGGTCCATTCCTTATTGTTCTGACCCAGTAGAACTCTGAAAGAACTCTGACCGAGTTCGGTACGAGTTCGGTCCGAGTTCGGTCTGGGTAAATTCGAAATATAGTTCCCACCAAATCTGCATCCAACTTTCGTGTACGAAATCCTAGCATCCGAACTCTGTCCGAGTTAGGTCCCCCAAAAATACTATAAATAGAGTTGAGATTACCATTTACTTCAATCATCCAATTTTATCTTTTCTCTTCTCTATCTAAAATGTTCTGAGCTTTTTACTTTCATATCTAAGCCTTTACGACTCTTAGCCAAGCCAGTACAGGTTCACAGGTTCTATTTAATCTACAGTTTGGTATTAAAGAGTTGTATCGGAGGCTGTATTTAGAAAATGTTCAACTTTTCCAATTGCCTTCTAGAGTCGGTCGTGTGCTCGTCATCAAGCACGGTGTTATGAAGTCGATCGTGCACTTGTCACCAAGCACGGTGTTGTAAGAGTTGCAAGTGCTCAGTTAAAGCTTGTGCCATAGTGGATTAACAGCGAGCAAGAGTACTCACGACTGGACTAGTCTTCTCAGAAGAAAACCAGTATACATTATGGTGTTCACTGAGTTTGAATTCTTGACTCTTACTTTACTGCATTTTACTTACCATCTTTTATCTGCCATAATATATAACTGCTTTATTAATTTTTAACTAGTAATTATTTTTGCTGCACACACACACACTCTATTCATCCCCCCTCTAGAGGTGCTCAACGGTCATACAGCGAAGGTCTCTATTGGATAGCTAGGAAGGATTTGGAGCAGTTTGACCATTGGAGCTTGGTGGAGATCAAGATCTATGATTTTTCATTGAGATTCTAACTCTCATTTGGTAAGAGCCTCTAAACCTATTAAATTTCTATTTTCCTTCCATAGATGCATTCATTTAGGGTCCCTCTAGCATTAGGTTAAGTTTGGGTTCAAATCGAATCCATTAGGGGTGCGTATCACAAGAGTATCGGAGGGGTATTTCAAGTGTTCGATAAAATACCCCTTAGAACTTTTTGTTCTCCAATTTCTGTAAAAATTATATATTTGGATAGCATGTGATGTGTAGATTCCATAAATGTTTGACTGAGTTGAATTTGATGGGTTTTGTCGTATCATAATGGGCACATGGACACGCTGTGACACTGCACAGGGTGAATAGTGCTGCCCTACTACTGTAGGCCTCGTACACACTGGACATGACTGTTAACTCCCTATTTTAAATATGGGTATATGATCGTATTTTGTATTTGGGTGATTTACAAATTACAGATTTGTTTAAATTTTATTTATTTCCTGGACCTGGGTTGGTCTTAGTTGTTTGATATGGTTAGCTTATTAATATTGTTCCCATTTTATTAATATCATTACCATTATTATTATTATTATTATTATTATTATTATTATTATTATATTTTCTATTTCACTCACCCTCTCTTTCTCTCCCCTTCCTGGAGAACAACACCCCCCCTACCTAACCCCTCTCTCTTCATTCAACTCAACTCTCCCCCCTCCTCTGTGACCGCCCGTGCCACTTCTCCGGCGCAACCCCCTCCCTCTCAGCTCTCTCTCTCCCCCGATCTCAGTCTCCCCCCTTCGCTCCGTCCTTTCCCACTCGATCTCCGGCGACCCGCACCCCCATGGCCGCCGCCACCGCCATGGCGACCACCCCCATCGTCGCCGTCGCCTCCCTCGCCACCATCGCCTCCCTCGCCACCATCGCCTCCATCTCCGGCCGCCTCCGCTGCCCTCACCCGCGAGCGCCGTCTCCACTTCCGCCGTGGTCGCCTCCGTCTCCAGCCCTCACCACCGCCGCCCTTGCCGTCGTCGCCATCTTCTCCGGCCAGTGGGCGCAGCACCACCACCGCTGTCCTCCCTACTCCGTCAGTAAGCCGAGCCCGGTGAGCCCTTTCGCCACCTCCTTTCCTGTTCCTTCCTGCGGCTAGCACCACCGCCGTGCCTCCGTCACGAGTGCCGTGCCAGCCTCGAGAGGCAGGACGCCCTTGGGCCCCGCGCTGCTCGAGCAGCGAGCCCTCTCGACCTGCGTACTTCTCGGGCAGTGAGCCCTCGTGCTCCGTGCCTTTCCTTGGGTTGCGTGCTTCGAGCTCCGTACACGTCTCGAGCAGCGGGACGCTATGGGCCCCGCGCTGCTTGGTTTTCGTGCTATCTCAATTCGTATGATCCCTCGTTCCCCGTGCTTCTCGGGATGTGTGCTTCGATTTGTATGTCGTTCCGTTTTCCGTGCACCTCGATCCACGCACTGCCTTGGGCAGCGGGATACCTCGAGCCGCGCACTGCCTCGGGCACCGTGCCATCTTGATTTAAGCGTTATCTCGGTTTTTGTGCCCCGACCTTTGTGCCCACCTCGGTTGTGTGTACACCTCGATTTGTGTACCGTATTGGACTCTGCACCACATTGATTTGCGTATAAACCTCGATTTGTGTGCCATATCGATTTATGTGCTCCTTGGACTCTGGTCGTCTCGATTTACGTGCTCATCTCGATTTGCATGTTGCATGATTCGTAGACCATTCTGATATTCGTGATTTCCTCGATCTACGTGCACGTCTCGATTTACGTGCACGTTGTCTACTGTTCATCTCGATTCTCGTACGCGTCTCGATATACGTGTATGTCTCAGTTTGTGTGCCCGTATCGATCCGCGTATCTCGGTTTCCGTGCCAGATCCCTGTACTACTTGCAGGGCCCGCACGGTATAGCCTCCTGCCATCCTCCGTGTTTTCTTTTATTATTTTATTATTTAATTCTAATGATTGTTTATTGTGTGTTCTGAGGATCTCGATGGACGTGCAAGCTTGGATCATGACTGTCGAAGACTTGCTTACCTAGCCGAGCCCTCTAGGCAAGTATCCCTTGCTCATCGACGGCTCTTGCCCTCTCTCCTGGATTTTATTTTATTTAATTAATTTGTACTTGTAAATTTTATAACCATGATTAGTGTAGCCTAGTAGTAGAACTGCCATGATGATAACTTAGGATAGCTTGGTCCGATACCGGGGTAGACCGTATCGGGCAACTCGGATGGGTCATCCACACTCCGAGGACACGAGCACGACTTACATGTATGGATTGTCCCTGTATGCCCCGTGTCCGACTCGCGGTCGGGTAACGGCTCTGGCTAACTTTACTTGTGGCGGTGATTGTGCTTGGGTTAGGGATTTATGGGCATGTGTTGTGGTGCGTCCTGCGAGGCGGTTATTTTATTATTATGCATGTTGGCTTGGCGCCCAGTACGCATCGTAGTGCTGCTGGAGGCCGAGACATTAGTGGTCTCGGGTTCGATTGATTTCCAATACGCATCGTAGTGCTGCTGGAGGCCGAGACTTAGTGTTCTCGGCTATCGACTTGTTCCCAGTACACATCATAGTGCTGCTGGTAGCTGAGACCTAGTATTTTCAGTCTGCGATTCTGCAATTCCGCGGCAGGTTGCGCCGAGTGGATTTTAGCTCCAACTCGCTGGGAGCTCCTGTCCAGAATACAGAGGAGACTCTGCCGGATTCTTCCAAAATTCCTGATCGAGAATTTGGTCGAAGGACTGGGTAGAACCATTCCTTTGGTTTGCTGGACTGGGCTTGTACCTGTTCACCTTGGTATAGTAAACCTGATCCTATTGCTTTCTAGGTAGACTCCAGACTAGATCAGTCGCCTAGCTCCTGACCTGTCTTGTCCGTCGGATAGCGTAAGGAGAGCGGTTCCACTCGGGAGACGGTCTGTAACCCTGGTTTTTGTTTGGTTTAAGGGTTATGGATTTGCTCCAGAGCGGTCCGTGTAATCCTTGCCACTTCTGGCGATATTTATTATCGGAGTCTTGTCCCCTGACCTTTCATCCTAGGGGTTATCCTAGTCTAGTCAGATAGAGCTGATAGTTGTCCTATGTATTGGAGTTGTGACTTGTGGATATGACTGAGGATTGAGTATTATGGAGAGTACGATCTCGGAATATTGACTTGGTGGATCTATGTGGATTCTTGGATTTTGGTGATTTTGAATATTTCATGGAACGAGGAGAATATCGAAGGTATTATTATATAATTTTTACTCGACTTCTCAAACGCCCAAAACCTGGTACCTTTGTGTATTCCAGTAGTTGGGGAACCTGGTTTGATTGCTATGTCTTGGTAGTTGAGGGGCTCATTTTCTAGTGGCTGGTGATCATTGACTTGGAGGATTCTTGTGAGCCAGAGGGCCTAGCGTTTCTTATAGTGATTAGCTTGGTATTTGGTTATTGACCTTCCTGACATGATATTGATTTCCATCGTAGATAGGAGACTCCTGATAGTTTGATAAGGTGGATGGATCGACTTGATGATTTGAGCTGTAGGTTCCCATGTGTACTTGGCAGACTATTATAGTAGAGATTTTGATCTTGTACCCGATTTGTTATCCATGTCACGATTTGGGCATGTGACTTCTTGTGACTGATAGGTTTGACCTTGTTCCTGGTATTACACGATGACCTGGACCTGTCTTGATTCTTGATTAGTGGCCCGTAGAGGTGCACTCCTGACTAGCACTCTGGACTTGACAGTAAACCTGGCATGTATACTCTTGATTCTTGATAGTGGCCCGTGGTGGCGCACTCCTGACTAGTACTCTCGATATGGCATGTTTACTCTTGATTGCTGTTGCGACAGCCAGTCCTGACTTGCTCAGCATGACCCCATCTTGATACCGTGGTTGATTTCTTTTGATTGTGCTTGTATAAGCCACCAGTCCAGTCTTGTCTTGCATCATGTCTAGGACATGGATCCCTGAGTACCACGGTCAGGGATCCATAATGAAACTGACTAGACTAATAACTAGATTAATCATGTAGTTCATGGGGACTTTCCAGTGACCTGTTGCTTGTCTGACCCCGGCCCTATGTATATATATATATATATATATATATATATATATATATATATATATATATATATATATATATATATATATATATATATACTAGGGATTTGTTGCTATCCGTCGAGATGAGCGCATTTCCAGCCCTCCGTCGAGTGTGGCACTTCTTTAGGGCACATGTATCTTACTGCAGTGTGCCTGCTATATCTATCTTTTTCTTTTGCTGGGGCCATTCGGGTAGTAGCAAGCAGGAGCTAGACTTTGAAGTCTCATTACATCTTGTTAGTAATTAGGCCTGTGATAACCCTAGTTAGCTAATAATAGCAAGCCGTAGGCATTGTGTGGCCGCTTGTCTTTCTGTGTTGTTTGGGTTGTTGCCTGCCAGCCAGCTGATATTGATTTCCAGCTGGCAGTGCAGGTGTTAGTGGATGCTAGGAAGATTGTGATTGTGTTAGCTTCACTATACTTGTGGATTGTTATCGTGCGTTGGTACCGCACGATCCCTTACGTTTATTTACTGTTTTTAGATGTTATCCTTGTCATATTTTATCCTGCTGGTTTTCTTCGCCCGTCCTTGAGGCTTCCTTTCGGGTACTTGCTGTGGTTGGCCTGGCCAACCCTGAATTATTCCCAGATTATCTGAGACCGACCCGGTGGATCTTTCAGATTTGACTTGGAGGGTGTGCTTCAGTTCCAGACCATGCTAGAAAATGTGGGAAGGTATACTTGTCTACATTATTATCCTATACTGTAGATTCCAGATTTTTATATGAGTATTTCCTGTTTTTCATATGATTATCTCTCTTGATATTGTTTTATTGTGTTTTACCTGTGGATATGAGATCGGATTTAGGCCAAAGATTGATTGCATGCTAGAATACCCAACCAGACTGGACAGCCGTCATCACCGTATAGCGTATTCGTACCTTATACGATGTAGTTGGCCGTGTACGTCACCGTATTCCAGAACTGGGGCGTTATATGGTTTTAGTGGTGGCCCATGCAGGTCTCGTTTTAAGATTTTATTGGGTATCACATGATTATTGATCTCATTCCACTATCCCTTGGTATTCCCACTTGTTACACTCGTCCTTTGCTCCCTTGATCTTGTAAACTGGTCCCCATCTCTACCTGGACCTATCTTGCCTTGTCTTGTCTTATTCGTTGTTATCTACCTTTATTCCTTGTTTTGAGAGACATGGTCCTGTCGTTGGTCATGTCGATCACCTTATCGGGTAAGACGATGTCTGGTCTTATCTTTGAGTTACTAGATTACTTATCTTGGGTTCTGGATTCTCTACCGGTGTTTCGTCTTGTTTGATTTTCTGTTATCTCTTTCATGCGTTGACTTCGTGTTGACTTAGTATCCTTATCGCCCTCTTCGACCGTTGGCTTGATCGCTGTAGCATGAAGATTTCATCAGGACTCTGAGATTGGATATTTTAACATTTGTTGAGTATCCAGTGGATTTTCTTGTATTATTTCAGCTCCTTTGATTCTGGACAGTTCCACAATCATGATTATTTCTTTCAGATTATATTTTTATTATAGATGTATTTTCTATATATCATGTTTTGACATGGATTTTGGTTTTGATGTATTTCCTAGGAATTCATCTGGGTTATTGAATGTGTTTTTGGATGCATATTGTGATTTGATGTGTACTATGAGTTTTGCTTATTTTTGTAGAACCATCATGTTAGATATTTTATGATTTTAGTGACTTGGACATTTGAGTTATAGATTTGATTTATTTTGGGTATTTGTCAAGAGTGACTGGATGACCCTAGTATACATTGACGGCGAGGTAACGAAGGTTGCAGCCGCTCGATTATAGTGCCCTGATGCATCTTTTACAGCCATTCCGGATGGCGTGGCCAAGAATGACCATGGCACACATTTTTCGGATATTAGGAAACTACGTTCATCGGTTCGAGACAGATATCCTGTATTTTATGATTTTATGCGGATTTATTATTTTCTTTATGCAGTTGGGATTTTACGTTTTCTAACATTGTTTTCGACATTCTACACTTGTTCTGATTTAGGGGATAATTCGCGCATGTGAGATTTGATTTTCGAGATTTCTTGGTATTTTGGATTTACCCTGAGAGTTGACTCGTGTAGCTAGACATTATTTTTCTTGATGTTTTCATATTGAGATTTTGTTCATTTCTTGTTATATTACTTAATTTCTGTAAGGTGGGTAGAGTTTTCATGACATATATATATATATATATATATATATATATATATTTTTTTTTTATATATATATATATATATATATATATATATATATATATATATATATATATATATATATATATATATATATATATATATATATATATATGTACTAGTTTTGAAAATCCTATTTTGATAATTTTGAAATTTTGAGGACAAAATTTTTGTAAGGTGGGTAGGATGTCAACTCCCTATTTTAAATATGGGTATATGATCGTATTTTGTATTTAGGTGATTTACAAATTACGGATTTGTTTAAATTTTATTTATTTCCTGGACCTGGGTTTGTCTTAGTTGTTTGATATGGTTAGCTTATTAATATTGTTCCCATTTTATTAATATCATTACCATTATTATTATTATTATTATTATTATTATTATTATTATTATTATTATTATATTTCCAATTTCACTCACCCTCTCTTTCTCTCCCCTTCCTGGAGAACAACACACCCCCTACCTAACCCCTCTCTCTTCACTCAACTCAACTCTCCCCCCTCACCTTTCTCTCTCTTCACTCTCCTCTTCCCCCTTTCCCGAGCTCGTCCCGGCCCCCTCCTCTGCGACCGCCCGTGCCACTTCTCTGGCACAACCCCCTCCCTCTCAGCTCTCTCTCCCCCGATCTGAGTCTCTTCCCTTTGTCCCGTCCTTTCCCACTCGATCTCCGGCGACCCGCACCCCCATGGCCGCCGCCACCGCCATGGCGACCACCCCCATCGTTGCCGTCGCCTCCCTCGCCACCATCGCCTCCATCTCCGACCGCCTCCGCCGCCCTCACCCGCGAGCGCCGCCTCCATTTCTGCCGTGGTCGCCCCCGTCTCCAGCCCTCACCACCGCCGCCCTCGCCGTCGTCGCCATCTTCTCCGGCCAGTGGGCGCAACACCGCCACCGCTATCCTCCCTACTCCGCCAGTAAGTCGAGCCCGGTGAGCCCCTTCGCCCCCTCCTTTCCTGTTCCTTCCGGCGGCCAGCACCACCGCCGTGGCTCCGTCACGAGTGCCGCGCCAGCCTCGAGCGACGGGACGCCCTTGGGCCCCGCGCTGCTCGAGCAGCGAGCCCTCTCGGCCTGCGTGCTTCTCGGGCAGTGAGCCCTCGTGCTCCGTGCCTTTTCTTGGGTTGCTTGCTTCGAGCTCCGTGCACGCCTCGAGCAGCGGGACGCTATAGGCCCCGCGCTGCTTGGGTTTCGTGCTATCTCGATTCACGTGATCTCTCGTTCCCCGTGCTTCTCGGAATGTGTGCCTCGATTTGTGTATCGTCCCATTTTTTGTGCACCTCGATCTACGTGCTACCTTGGGCAGCAGGATGCCTCGATCCCCGTACTGCCTCGGGCACCGTGCCATCTTGATTTGAGCGTTGTCTCAGTTTTCGTGCCCCGGTATTTGTGCCCACCTCGGTTGCGTGCACACTTCGATTTACGTACCGTATTGGACTCCGCACCACATCGATTTGCGTGCACACCTCGATTTGTGTGCCGCATCGATTTACGTGCTACTTGGACTCTGGGTCGTCTCGATTTACGTGCTCGTCTCGATTTGCATGTCGCGTGATTTGTGGACCATTCTGATATTCGTGATTTTCTCGATCTACGTGTACGTCTCGATTTACGTGCACGTTGTCTCCTGTTTATCTCGATTCTCGTATGCGTCTCGATTTACGTGCATGTCTCAGTTTGTATGCCTGTATCGATCCGCGTGTCTTGGTTTCCGTGCCAGATCCCTGTACTACTTACGGGGCCCGCATGGTATAACCTCCTGCCATCCTTCGTATTTCCTGTTATTATTTTATTATTTAGTTCTAATGATTGTTTATTGTGTGTTCTGAGGATCTCGATGGACGTACAAGCTTGGATCATGACTGTCGAAGACTTGCTTACCTAGCCGAGCCCTCTAGGCAAGTATCCCTTGCTCATCGACGGCTCTTGCCCTCTCTCCTGGATTTTATTTCATTTAATTAATTTGTACTTGTAAATTTTATAACCATGATTAGTGTAGCCTAGTAGTAGAACTGCCATGATGATAACTTAGGATAGCTTGGTCCGATACCGGGGTAGACCGTATCGGGCAACTCGGATGGGTCATCCACACCTCCGAGGACACGAGCACGACTCACATGTATGGATTGTCCCTGTATGCCCCGTGTTCGACTCGCGGTCGGGTAACGGCTCTGGCTAACTTTACTTGTGGCAGTGATTGTGCTTGGATTAGGAATTTATGGGCATATGTTGTGGTGCGACCTGCGAGGCGGTTATTTTATTATTATGCATGTTGGCTTGGCGCCCAGTACGCATCGTAGTGCTGCTGGAGGCCGAGACATTAGTGGTCTCGGGTTCGATTGATTTCCAGTACGCATCGTAGTGCTGCTGGAGGCCGAGACTTAGTGTTCTCGGCTATCGACTTGTTCCCAGTACGCATCATAGTGCTGCTGGTAGCTGAGACCTAGTGTTCTCAGTCTGCGATTCTGCGATTCCGCGGCGGGTTGCGCCGAGTGGATTTTAGCCCTAACTTGCTGGGAGCTCCTGTCCAGAATACAGAGAAGACTCTGCCGGATTCTTCCAAAATTCCCGATCGGGAATTTGGTTCGAAGGACTGGGCAGAACCATTCCTTTGGTTTGCTGGACTGGGCTCGTGCCTGTTCACCTTGGTATAGTATACCTGATCCCGTTGCTTGCTAGGTAGACTCCAGACTAGATCAGTCGCCTAGCTCCTGATCTGTCTTGTCCGTCGGATAGCGTAAGGAGAGCGGTTCCACTCGGGAGACGGTCTGCAACCCTGGTCTTTGTTTGGTTTAAGGGTTGTGGATTTGCTCCAGAGCGGTCCATGTAATCCTTGCCACTTCCGGCGATATTTATTATCGGAGTCTTGTCCCTTGACCTTTCACCCTAGGGGTTGTCCTAGTCTAGTCAGATAGAGCTGATAGTTGTCCAATGTATTGGGAGTTGTGACTTGTGGATATGACTGAGGATTGAGTATTATGGAGAGTACGATCTCGGGATATTGACTTGGTGGATCTATGTGGATTCTTGGATTTTGGTGATTTCGAATATTTCGTGGAACGAGGAGAATATCGAGGGTATTATTATATGATTTTTACTCGACTTTCCAAATGCCCAAAACCTGGTACCTTTGTGTATTCCGGTAGTTGGGGAACCTGGTTTGATTGCTATATCTTGGTAGTTGAGGGGCTCGTTTTCTAGTGGCTGGTGATCATTGACTTGGAGGATTCTTGTGAGCCAGAGGGCCTAGCGTTGCTTATAGTGATTAGCTTGGTATTTGGTTATTGACCTTCCTGACATGATATTGATTTCCATCGTAGATAGGAGACTCCTGATAGTTTGATAAGGTGGATGGATCGACTTGATGATTTGAGCTGTAGGTTCCCATATGTACTTGGCAGACTATTATAGTGGAGATTTTGATCATGTACCCGACTTGTTATCCATGTCACGATTTGGGCATGTGACTTCTTGTGACTGATAGGTTTGACCTTGTTCCTGGTATTACACGATGACCTGGACCTGTCTTGATTGTTGATTAGTGGCCCGTAGAGGTGCACTCCTGACTAGCACTCTGGACTTGACAGTAAACCTGGCATGTATACTCTTGATTCTTGATAGTGGCCCGTGGTGGCGCACTCCTGACTAGTACTCTCGACATGGCATGTTTACTCTTGATTGCTGTTGCGACAGCCAGTCCTGACTTGCTCAGCATGACCCCGTCTTGACACCGTGGTTGATTTCTCTTGATTGTGCTTGTATAAGCCACCAGTCCAGTCTTGTCTTGTATCATGTCTAGGACATGGATCCCTGAGTACCACGTTCAGGGATCCATAATGAAACTGACTAGGCTAATAACTAGATTAATCATGTAGTTCATGGGGACTTTCCAGTGACTTGTTGCTTGTCTGACCCCGGCCCTATGTATATATATATATATATACTAGGGATTTGTTGCTATCCGTCGAGATGAGCGCATTCCCAGCCCTCCATCGAGTGTGGCACTTCTTTAGGGCACATGTATCTTACTGCAGTGTGCCTGCTATATCTATCTTTTTCTTTTGCTGGGGCCATTCAGGTAGTAGCAAGCAGGAGCTAGACTTTGAAGTCTCATTGCATCTTGGGCCTGTGATAACCCTAGTTAGCTAATAATAGCAAGCCGTAGGCATTGTGTGGCCGCTTGTCCTTCTGTGTTGTTTGGCTTGTTGCCTGCCAGCCAGCTAATATTGATTTCCAGCTGGCAGTGCAGGTGTTAGTGGATGCTAGGAAGATTGTGATTGTGTTAGCTTCACTATTCTTGTGGATTGTTATCGTGCGTTGGTACCGCACGATCCCTTACCTTTATTTACTGTTTTTAGATGTTATCCTTGTCATATTTTATCCTGTTGGTTTTCTTTGCCCGTCCTTGAGCCTTCCTTTCTGGTACTTGCTGCGGTTGGCCTGACCAACCCTGGATTGTTTCCAGATTGTCTGAGACCGACCCGGTGGATCTTCCAGACTTGACTTGGAGGGTGTGCTTCAGTTCCAGACCATGCTAGAAAATATGGGAAGGTATACTTGTCTACATTATTATCCTGTACTGTAGATTCCAGATTTTCATATGAGTATTTCCTGTTTTTCATATGATTATCTCTCTTGATATTGTTTCATTGTGTTTTACCTATGGATATGAGATCGGATTTAGGCCATAGATTGATTGTATGCTAGAATACCCAACCAGACTGGACAGCCGTCATCACCGTATAGCTTATTCGTACCTTATACGGTGTAGTTGGCCGTGTACGTCCCCGTATTCCGGAACTGGGGCGTTACAATGATACCATTTCACTTGCTTGTGACACGTATAGAAAGCCCACGTGTCTGATACCTAACCTTAGTCAGGGGGCTTGAGGTAGTGGTGTATTCGATCTGTGGTATTAGCCACAAATCCAGTAGTTGGTGCAGTCGAGCACTCTTCACCTTGACACACTGTGTTCTGTTCACTTTGGCACTTTAGACACTTCAACACACTGTTGTGGACACGTGAGTGACACCATGACACTAAACACATTCATTGACACACTAGCTTACATAATTTGCCATGCAATCACTCGCACACATGTTCGACACTATTTTGTACACTGAAACACTTGTTTTGACACTCGAATACCTTGTTCACACTCACACACACTTTTTGACACTTCACTGCACCTTGTGACACCCTTGTTGACACCTCTTTGACACATCTGAACACGTGTTCTGATACCATGTTGACATTTCACTTGCCATTCACACGCATTCTCTGTTGACACCCTCTGGACACATGTGGACACATTCACTTTCCTATAACACACTCATTCACACTCTGATACACCTACATATTGATACTTTACTGATACTCACTCTTCACTTGACACTGCACTTTGATATCTGCTGCACACTTGTTCATTATACACATTGACACTTTACTGGATGTTCACTGCCCTCTGATACTGAATGTATCAGAATACATTCCATGTTGACATGTTGTATTGGAGATAGGAGGATATTAAATACCTGCATATGTGTATATATATATATATATATATATATATATATATATATATATATATATATATATATATATATATATATATATGAGGCTATGGGTGATATATGCATGCATTAATTATTGTTTGTGAGGTTAGGATACATGGGTGTTTGTATCCTGGCCATTTGGATTGGGGGAAATCCTATATTAGTGTGGTTTAAGTCCACTTCTATTGTTCAAACCCTTAATATCCTATTGTCCAGTCCACAATTGGAAACAAATCCATTACCTTGTTCTGATCTGTCTACCATGGTTGTGACCCTTTACTGCAAATACTATTGTCCACACTAGTTGATGCACAACTTGGTTATGTTCAGTTATCCTTAAGTCCCTAGTTTATATTCAGCCATCTAAAGGTTAGCCCTTTCATTTCCTTGTCCAGATGACTCAAGCCCAGTCCCTACATGCCTATGTATCAGACTTTCTTGAGTATCCTATATTTGTTCTGCTCGAGAGTATCCACCATATAAGTTGGTATCCTAAGCTAAATTGGTTAGTATTTGATTGTGGTTAGGAGATTGTGTGAGGGTGTGAGTGATAGAGAGAGAATTGGTTAGTTTCAGTTGCGTGTGGTTGGCTTGGGATTGCTTTGCTATATGAAATTATTGCAGTATTATATGCAGGGCATCTTAGCAGCAGGTATTGGGTGAGAGCCATTGGTTGTGGGTACCAATTGGTTAGTTAATGTATCCTAGCTTAGTATGGACTGTGTGTGAGGTGGTGTGAGTTAGATGTTAGAGTATCACAGATTATAGGATGTTAGGTTCAGTTGTTTTGGGGTCAATGCTAAGCGTCAGTAAGTATCAGAGTTTGATAGAGTGTTGGTTAGTCAATTGGTAGATTAGTGTAAGAGCATGAGTTAGATTATGTGGGTTATGTATATGTATGTATTATATGAGTATTATAGATAAGTGGTAGATGGCGAATTAGTGGCAAGTTGTATGGCTACTGCACACTAGATGGTAATGTAGAGTTTAGGTATATGGTTTATGAGTATGTCATGAAAGGTATCTTAGAGTATAGGATGCATTAGATATGGATGTTGGGGTAGCCTAAGCATTGGATATGTATATATAAATATGATATAGGTTAATTGATATTGTAGAATAGGTTTTGGTTTAAGACCTTGATAATTAGAATTCATGAATCTCGCTTGAGATAGGGTTTGACTAGATAGTTAACCCTAGATAAGCCCTTGACCTAGATTTGACCTCATAGCCTAGTTGACCTAATTAGCTTAGTTTGACTAGTTGACCAAACCCTAGATGTTGACTTAGTTTGACTGAAGGTTGACCAAAGTTGACTAAGAGTTGACTTTGATCTAGATTGACCTAGAATTATGTTGATTGTGTTGTAAACTTCAATTATTATATTTTGAACACATTACAACCTGTATTGCTCTAAATAGGACCTTGTGATTCCAGTTCGAACATCTGTTTCAATCAGTCACTCAGGGTATCAAGCGAGTACATTCTCGGATAGTTCTTTCATTTACTTGATGATTACTGTATTTCAGTTCTAGTTAGTTATATTTTATCCTCTATCAACGCGGATTAGTATTTCTGGATCCATTGTATGTGACACTCACATTTTACATGTCTGGCCTCTATTACTGGAATCACCCTTACTAGAATCACTTACTGGCATCATATTGTTCTGGCTGGACTTGTACACTATTTACGTGTCGTTTTATGGATTTACCTGTACTTGTCGGGCAAGGAAATACTCGAGTAGACATGTAAACAGCCCTAAAATACTGGAAGCACCCCATCTGGTCTAATATGGAATGATAGCAGTCGTACACTTGCCAAGTGTGCGATGAGCTATATTTACCCCTATCGTTTACATGTCGAACTCGGTATTTCAAAACACACTGGTTAGTTGTCACGACCCGCACCCTGTTTAGGGGTACGAGAACGTGGGTACGTCCAGCCTACGCCGCAGTGTCGGCGGTAGAACGCTGTATAGGTCATCTAAATCATCTAACATCTAACAACAAGATATATAGCATGTCATCTCCGTACGGAGGTATAATATAACTTCTCAACTATATATCTCAATCACAAGTCTAGGGAAGATAGAGCACGATATGGAATAAGATAAAAGAAAGAACTGAATATATAAGTAAAATCATCACAACACACATATAGATATCCAACACAAATAAATACAAGTCCTAAGTCTCAACTAACAATCGAAACAACCCGATACAAACTGAAAGCTATAAGTACTAAACTAAACTAGGCACCCTCTACTGAGCTAGATGCTCCTCAGGCTCCTGAATGTCACCCTCATATGCCCCATAGAAGGTAGGGCAGTCACCATCATCATCTGTAATATTTTCAACAGGTCCAGTCAGGACAGGAACGAGCACAATACATCTCACGCAGTTCATATCATGTTGGGAAATATAAAGCATGCAAAAGAGTAAGATACATGGAATGTAAAGAAATATGTATAAAAATGAGAGAGATTTGATAACTGAAAATATTTATATACATGATAAGTAAGAACTGTAAGTAACCTGTGATTTAGAGCATGAGATGGTAATATAGACGGGTTAGGACAATGCAAGGGTAACTCCATCATACGTGAGTGTACAATGGATATATACATGATTTCACAAGATTTTACAAGATGGGATTTTGATCACATAACCATTTTCTACTCACCCTCCCCAATCAATACACAAGGATCCAGTCAAGTTACGTTACCTTGTATAAGTGATTTTTATCATATTTGCTCACATGATCATGAAAGTACAAGATTGCACAAGAGTATACATGAATAACGGTGTACATGAAATACAAGATGTTCGTGAAAAGCACATGACAACTGTATCTGATGCACCCCGAGAAGGATAAAATCGCATGACAAGATCCATATAGTACCAATCCGTGATAATAACGTGACAACACCATGTAAAGTAATCTAGAGCAAGAATATAAATCCTAAAAAGAATAAAATGATCAGAGAATGTACTCGCCTGATACCCTGAACAGCTGATATTAAAAGATGGCCAACTGGAGTCACAGAGTCCTAGTTAGAGCAACACAGGTTATAAAGAGTTCAATTTATATGGTAATTGAAATTATAATGCAATCTACATGAGTCTAAGTCAATCTAGGTCAAAGTCAACTCTTGGTCAACTTTGGTCAATAATCTAGTCAAACTAGGACAACTAGTCTAATGTGGTCAAACTAGCTAGGGTTTGGTTAACAATGGTCAAACTAGTCTAGGTTAGTCAATTCTAGGTCTAAACAAACTAAGTATATGCAAATCAAGTATCCAAGATAGCTACTAACTCATAGCCTAAGTCACTTGCTAAACCAAGCACAAAACTAAGCCATAAGCTAACAAGGCACACAAACTTAGTCATATAATGTATATATTATTCACATTCACATATTCGTATACATAAATATATATGGAAAAGCTATATATAGGCACATACATATATATACATAGAGAAAGAAGGAGAGGTAAAAGAGCAAGTGAGTGTGTGTGTGACATGTGTGTGAAAGGATATGTGTTAATGTTCTCAGATTTAGTGATAGATAGGTGTATATGACATGGGATACATGGTGTCAAAGGGTGTATGAATGCATGTATGTAAAAGGTTAAAGGTTAACTCAGTTTATAGAAATGCATACATACATACTTACATTGCATACATGCATACATACATATCATGTATACATACATACATTGCATATATGCCTACATACATATCATATATGCATACTTGCATTCATTCATGTACCTATACATACATACATACATATATAGATGCATACATACATATTTGAATACATTATATACTTGCATACATTATATTCATATATGCATACTCTATGTTATATTACATTCATTCTTGTATACATGCATACATATAATATATGCATACAAACTCATATATTTAACTCAAAATATATGTGAATACATGTATTATATTATCTTAACACATATATATATATCATTCATTCATATCCCATATACATATATACTTCAGTTCATGCATTATATCCATTCACATATCATTAAGTCGCATGCATATACTTATTTTCATTACATATATACCATTCATGCATATTACATACTTACATGCATCTATACATTATATACAACATATAAAAATAGAAGAGGGAAAAAGGGGAAAAAACTTAAATGAATAGGAAGGGAAGGAAAAATATAAGGAAAAGGAAAAATAGTGGATATATACATGCTTACATCATATATTCTACATTACCATACATGCTATCATTATATATTGTATTACATTATATATATATTATGCATTCATATCTATCATTATATGTATACCTTGCATTCGTATCTAGCATTCATTATATACTTTCAAGCATACATTGTATATCATTCTTCCATTCATGTGTTTATGCATTGCTTACATACATTACATTGATTGCATTCCTACATGCTTGCATTCAACCATATATATACATTAATGTAAAGAGGATACATATTATATTATATATATATATATATATATATCATTTCATTCATCTAACATATCATGCATTACATACTCTACATTCATTTAATATCTATAATACTTAGGCTCATAGGTTACACAAAATGCCTATATCGTATAGTCACTCTTCTACTTAAAATCAATACTGTACTAATTAGACCATTAGTAAATTCTAGGATTAAAGTACTTCGTATCTTTTCGTGTTAGCTTTCTGAAACTTCAAACGGATTGCATTTTCGTGTCCGGAAGCTCCCAGAATCGCAAAAATACCGAAACACATTTGTCTTTCGGACAGCTGATACTTAAATAGTTTTACAGAAAGTTCTAGAACGATTTTGGCTTATTAAAATATATATATTTCAAAATCTAACTTCGATACGGTTCTTTTAAAAAAAACAGGAGATAAATCGGAGTTCTAAGCTAAAAGTTATGACATTTCTAAGTTGTTTTGGTTAATAAAAACGTGGATGAATATTATGACGAATTTGAGTTATTTTGGACAAAAGAAACACATGTAGGCCAAGATACTTGGATACCAACATAGGTATCCAAATAAAACTCATTCTAACCATCCTAACTAAGATCAATCCACTCTCTAACCATTCCAAAACAGAATTTAAATATCTATTTAAACTATTATCATACATACATATACATGGGGTATCCTAATTTGGGATCTATCAAGTAGGACACAAGACACATATCTAAAATCCTCAAGAGAGCTCCAAATGGTCTCAAATTTGAATCTAAATGGGGTACATGCATGGGTGTGGATCCTATGGATTCAAAACTAACTAATATGCATAGAAAATCAATTTAGAGGGTTGGTTTTACCTATTGGGAGTAGAATCCCAATGATACTCCCAAGGACACGGCTCCGACACGAAGATCTTCTAAAAAGGACACTCCTCCTTTCACTTTGCTCTAAATTTTTGCTATCACCCTCCCTTGGTAGTATGAGAAGGTTGGATAGAAGTTTTTGTGGAGGGATGTAAGGATTTGGAGATCAAATCAAAGAGGAAAGCTCTCTAATTTGAGAAAGAACACTTTGTGAAGGAAAAGAGGCAAGATGGAATGAAATAAAAGGAAGGGAGGCTAACCTACCTATAATGGCTGCAATTAGATGAATTAGGGTTAGGTTTTAGATGTAGATGAGTGGCTAAGGCTTGTCCACCCAATTTTAAGTCTTCCTATTGGTTCAATTAGTCCTAAGGCTTTCTTTTTCACAAATATCCTAAGGGATAAATATCCTACTAACATAATATCTAGATATTAGTCTAACCTAGCCATTAAGTCTCTAACCCTCTACTAAACCTCCATGAACATCATTAGCATCTAGGTTAGGTCAAAACTAGGCTAGTCTCTAATAAAAGATTAGTACCAGAATAATCAATGAAAATTCATTTTCATTAAAAAGTCCAAAATGACCAAAATACTCATAGGGTAAAAAGTCACAATTAGAACTCCTAATCACTTGGTTAGGTTCGCATGGTCATGGTTAGTCTTTACGTCATGCAGTCTCTAAGGTTGCACTTGCAAAACATCAAAATCACAAGTCATGGTTTTAAATAGTTTTAAATTGATTAAAAATCACCATAAATCATATCATGATTTAAATAACATTATTAAATAATAAAAAATATAAAAGTTCAAAATTATCCTTATTTTAGAAACTGGGTGCTGCAAGTCTACCCTCCTTAGAAGAATTTCGTCCTTGAAATTAAGATGGTCGTACTCCTTCTAGGTTAACCCCCCAACAATCAAGGTCAAGAAAACTATATCTAAAACATGCAAATTGTGGTCCTACTGGTCGTGATATCAAGGTCTTGATCAGGGTCACTATACTATCTATCACAACACAAAACATCCTGACAGGTACTAATGGAATCACACAACAAGATGGAAAGAAGAACAGAAAAGAAAGACCTGCTAACCCGTCACCCGTAGCGTCGGTCTACTCGACTGTCAGCGTAAAAGCCCTGCCCCTCTGGGGTATATTCCTCTGATGGTGTGGGACACGGTGCTATGCTACATGTGGCCTAGCTCTCTCTATCTAATCCATGATACTCAAGTAATATCCATACTAATATTCTACTCCATTATACTAGGGCACCATCTATATGGTATCTATTCTGCAATCTGATAATCATACCCGTCTATCAAGAACCATGTTACCAGAATACTCGTCACACCAGTAAGTATGGCTATGATAATCCATAGAGTCTGCAACTAATGTACATACCTCTAGAATCATGAAATTTAAAATTTTTGCATTGCCGCTAGCTTGGCTGCGAAAACTTTAAATTCCCACACCCGAGAAATACATCCAAAATTAGACTCTATCTCATCGCCAAACCAGCTAATATGGCTGTAGAAGACTCTTGATTCCATGACTGAGGCAACCTAGCCCATAATATTGGTAGAAAATTAAGTCAATAATGAATACCAAGAATCAAATTCAACGATGAATAAGGAAGTAGACTGTCACGCCCCAAAACCAGAATACTGGAGAGCGGGGGCAGACATAGCCAGCTACGTATAATGAAATGGAATCCACGTCACTATACGGTCACGGCTGTCTAGATATATGAGGGTTTAACTACAATCCATCAGTCTCCTATGGTCAAGAACAAGCCTATCGTCTCAATCTCAAGCAATGTAATAACATTTACAAGATGTCAGAGCACCAAATATATAATAGCAAGGCATCCCATACATTACATATTGGATGATCATGAAGCTAGTCGTACAAAATGTCAGGACTAGCAAGAGTTCAGTCATACATGATCAATCCTAGGATCTGTCAATCATGTTACAGCCCGTAGGCAGACAGTAAATAAAGGTGCAATACGAGCTAACACGTGCTCGCCGGCTGAACGCCTCCAAAGAATAATTTTATAATAAAGTGTGAGGACAAAAAGAAACCCACTCGTTGCCAGGGTTACGCCTGGTGGTCACCATCTGGCTGGATAGTAGGTAGATCCTCTGGTGCTGCTCCGATATCTGGCCACACAAAACCAGCTGGGTCAGACCCCAGAAAGAGCAAGTGCCACAAAGGAGGCTTCACTTAGGAACTAAAACCAGCATATCACAAATAAATAGTAAAGGTAATTAAAAGATAGTGATAATAGCTGAGATAACAATAATATATTGAATACGGAGAAACCATTCAAGTAGCCAGACTGCAATCCTTAAACCAAACAAGGACCGGGGTTTCAATCCTTCGCCTGAATAGAAACCCGCCTCAGTTACTATTGATAAGGTAACAAGACAATAAACGAAGAGAGGACACAGAACTGCTCTGGGAGCCAGGTTACAACCCTTAAACCAAACAAGGACCGGGGTTGTAACCCTTCGCCTGAACAGAACTGGACTCCTGATCTTTATTGTTAAGGCCAGTATAAATAATCATGGTATTGAAGTAAAGGTAAAACATGACGAGCATGACAGGGGGTTGCAATAAGACAATAAATGAAGAGAGGACACAGAACTGCTCCGGGAGCCAGGTTACAACCCTTAAACCAAACAAGGACCGGGGTTGTAACCCTTCGCCTGAACAGAACTGGACCCCTGATCTTTATTGTTAAGGCGGGCACAATAAGCAGGACGATATATGATAAGATAACCATGGAACTATTCAGATAGCCAAGTTACAACCCTTAAACCAAACAAGGACCGGGGTTGTAACCCTTCATCTGAACAGAACTTGGTATCCCGTCATTTATCGATACAAGAAATCATGTCATGATACAATCTTGTACAGGATCAGGATAAGACTAAGCTGGAATAAACTTCATCCAATCAATCACGGCCAATCAAGAGTACGGCTTGATACTTTTAACTAACTAGGGTTATCACATGCCTAGTTACTAGCAAGATGCAATGAGATTATCCCAACAGCCACAAGCCCTGCAGACCATCCGGTTATTCGGGTCGAATGTCCGTTATGAAGAATGCAACACGTGACTGTGTGCTGGAAATGTGCCCTACTCGTCGGTAGGCTACAAGTCCACTTAATGCGCCCAGATAACGGGATTGCCTGTAGCTGGGAATCTCTTCATGACTACTGAATCATTCTAGTTAATTAGCCTTAGTCAATTTCAGTAGGTACCCCTGACCGTGGTACTCAGGGATCCCCATCCTAGACATGATGCAAGACAGTACTGGTTTATTTGTACAAATGCAATCATCCACGGTGTCCAGACCTTTCATACTTGTCATATCAGTTTACTTGTCAAGAGTGCGCCACCGCGGGCCACTATCGTGTTCTATTCTTACATTATCATGAATGAGAAAGATTGTTTAAAATAACTAATAACATATTCTTGAAGCCAAGGAAAAGATCTACAACTTTCATGTTTTGAGTTTTTCAAGATTCTAGCTACAAAACAACTTAAACAGGCAAAATCAGTAAATTCCTGCACAATCGGCGCATGGGATTCCTACACGAATCGGCGCATGGGATTCCTGCACAAATCGGCGCATGAGATTCCTGCGCAATCGGCGCATGGGATTCCTGCACCAATCGGCGCATGGGATTCCTGCACAAATCGGCGCATGAGATTCCTACACGAATCGGCGCATGGGATTCATGCACAAATCGGCGCATGAGATTCCTGCGCAATCGGCGCATGGGATTCCTGCACCAATCGGCGCATGGGATTCCTGCAGAAATCGGTGCATGAGATTCCTGTACGAATCGGTGCATGGGATTCCTGCACAAATCGGCGCATGAGAAACTCACGTTGCGTCTTCAATACATGCGCGTAAGAAACCTACGCGCATGACACGCTCGGAGTTAAGGGATGCGTTGCCGGGACTTCACGGCGCATGGCCTCCCGGCGCATGGCCTCCCGGGCGCATGAGGTTCCCGGCGCATGGGGTTCATCGTCCCCAAACAGTAAGTTCAGCCATGAAAGTTCCGAAAACTTGTAATGGCCATAACTTACTCATCCGAAGTCGAAATCGAGCGAAACAAAAGCCAAAACTGAATGAAATTGAATTCTCTACAACATAGAACCATTAGTTTTAAAAAATAACCAAGTTTTAGAGATCAAAACCAAGAAAACTAAATAAGAAGGAACTTAAAACTTAGATCTACAAAAATATAACCATCAAAACCGAAAACTTCCAGTTCTAAAGAGGCTTAGAATCTAGTAAGGAAGAGAATGGAACAATAAAACATGAGATCCATCATGAAGCAAGTTTGTACTTGCCTAAGCTCTCTCTCTCTCTCCTTCCTGGTAGGTATAGAAGTAAATATGGAGAAGAAGAAGAATAATAAAGAGAGAGAAAGAGGAGGGGTTAATAAAGGAGGGTGGTGGTAGGTAGGAGGGTTCACCTTTTGGTTCATGGTGGACCAAGGCAACCCAAGCCTAGCCGAACCAACCCAAAATAAATCGAGCCAAGCCAAGAGATATGCAATACAAAATAAAATACGTACACGTATTCCAAGATACGTAATACGAACTACAGGCATTACAACTCTACCCACCTTAAAAGAATTCCGTCCTCGGAATTTAATCAAGAGGCTAGAATTGCAAGGACAAGTTATAATAATCGTAAGCTATAACAAGCAGTCTATCATGCAGTCATTTATTCAAGCAAGGAATTGAAAGCATAAGGCATAAGGAAGATAATATACCTTACGAGTCAAACAGGTCGGGATATCGCGATCGGATATCATTCTCACGCTCCCATGTTGACTCACCCAAAGAGTGATGACCCCAAGCAACTCGGACTAACTTGATAGTCTTGTTCTTGAGTGTCTTCTCTCTTCGGTCCAATATAGACACGGGCCTCTCCTTATACGAAAGGTTGGTACCAACAACCAATTCCGAATGATCCAGGATGTGGCTCGGGTCCGGGATATACCGTCGTAGTTGAGATACATGGAATACGTCATGCACCTCACGTAGCGACGGTGGAAGAGCGAGACGATAGGATACATCTCCTACTCGCTCCAGAATGTCGAATGGCCCTATATACCTAGGACTAAGCTTTCCTCGTACGCCGAAACGAATGACGCCACGGTTAGGCGAAATCCTCAGGAATACATGGTCGCCGACCGAGAATTCAAGGGGTCGCCGATGGGAATCGGCCCAATGACGCTAGCGATCTTGGGCAACTCGAAGATGATCTCTGACTCTCCTGACCACTTCAACGGTCCGAGCAATCATTTCCGGTCCAAGCATTTGCCTCTCTCCGACATCATTCCATGCTAGCGGGGATCGGTACTTCCTGCCATACAATGCCTCGAACGGAGCCATCTGGATACTGGCTTGGAAACTGTTGTTGTACGAGAACTCCACTAGGTGCAGGTGATCTTCCCACGAACCACCGAAGTCGAGTGTACAATATCTTAACATATCCTCGAGAGTCTGGATCGTGCGTTCTGACTGGCCATCAGTCTGCGGATGATAAGCGGAGCTGAACTGGAGGCGAGTTCCCAAACTCTCTTGCAGGCTACGCCAAAAGTGCGACGTAAATCTGGAATCTCTGTCCGAGGTGATACTGACTGGTACTCCGTGAAGCCTGACGATCTGCCTGAGGTACATCTCTGCTAGCTGAGCCATCGACTGACCAACTCTGAACGGGAGAAAGTGAGCCACCTTCGTGAGCCTGTCTATGACAACCCAAATAGCATCTCTGCCAGCCGGGGATCTAGGCAATCCAGTCACAAAATCCATGGTTACATGCTCCCATTTCCACTCGGGAATCGGCAATGGTTGAAGTAGTCCAGCTGGTCTCTGATGTTCAGCCTTAACTTGTTGGCAGACTAAACAACGAGAGACAAACCGGGCTATCTCCCTCTTCATGCCATTCCACCAAAAGTGCTGACGAATATCACGGTACATCTTCGTGCCACTAGGATGAATGGAATACTGCGAACAGTGGGACTCTGCCAGGATCTCCTGTCTGATATCTCCACTGGGTACACAAAGACGCTTACCATGTCGAAGTGTACCGTCTTCATGGATACATAACTCTGGTCTTCGTCCTGCCTCACACTCTGTTCTGAGTCGCTGAAGCTTGGAATCTGCTGACTGTGCCATCCGGATCCTCTCGACTATAGTGGACTGGACTTGCATGCTGGCCATCAATGCCACACTGGAAGGGAGGACAATTTTTATACCCATCTTCTGAAGATCGGCCAATAGCTCTGGTTGTGCTGTCAGGAAATAAACTCCGGCTCTCCTGCTCAATGCATCTGCAATAACGTTGGCCTTTCCTGGGTGATACTGCAAGTTGACATCATAATCCACAAGCAGCTCTAGCCATCTCCTCTGACGCATGTTAAGATCCTTCTGGGTAAAAACATACTTCAGGCTCATGTGGTCGGTGAAGATCTCCACCCTATCTCCGTACAAGTAGTGCCTCCACAACTTAAGTGCAAACACTACTGCTGCCAGCTCCAAGTCATGGGTTGGGTAATTTCTCTCATGATCACGAAGTTGTCGTGACGCATAGGCTATTACCTTCCCATGCTGCATCAGAACACATCCTAAACCTCTGCCCGAAGCATCACAATATACTGAGAATCCTCCAGTTCCATCTGGAAGCGTAAGAATAGGAGCCGTCATCAAGCCTCGCTTCAACTTCTCAAAAGAATCCTGACATTCTGCTGTCCAAGCAAACTGCACATCCTTGCGGGTCAACTGGGTCAATGGCGCTGAAATCCGAGCAAAGTCTGAAATAAATCGCCGGTAGTAGCCGGCCAATCCAAGAAAACTGCAAACTTCTGCAACTGTGCTGGGCACTGGCCACGACTCAATAGCCACGATCTTTTGGGGATCCACTTCTACTCCTCCTCGGGTGATGATATGGCCCAAGTACGAAATGCGATCGAGCCAGAACTCGCATTTACTAAACTTGGCATACAACTGGTGCTCTCTGAGAATCTGGAGGACAATTCTGAGATGATGCTCATGCTCCACCTCACTCTTACTGTAGACCAGGATGTCGTCTAGGAACACAATCATGAACTTATCCAAATAAGGCATGAAGATACGATTCATGAGATCTATGAATACTGCCGGCGTATTGGTTGCTCCAAATGGCATCACAAGGAACTCCCAATGCCCATATCTCGATCTGAACGCTGTCTTCGGGATGTCCTGCTCTCTGAATCTAATCTGATGGTATCCTGACCGCAAGTCGATCTTCGAAAATACTGACGCCCCTCTGAGTTGATCAAACAAGTCATCTATCCTCGGGAGAGGGTATCTGTTCTTGATTGTCACTGAGTTTAAGGTACGATAATCTACACATAATCTGGACGTACCATCCTTCTTTTTCACAAGAAGCATCGGGGCTCCCCAAGGTGATCCACTAGCACGAATGAATCCCTTGGTTCTAAGTTCTTCAATCATCTTGTACAATATCTCTAGCTCTGATGGCGCCATCCTGTAGACTCTCTCTGACACTGGGGCTGTCCCGGGAATCAAATCGATGGTAAACTCGATCTCTCGCTCTGGCGGCATCCCTGGAAGCTCTTCGGGGAAAATATCTGGAAACTCTTCGACTATCCGAGGCAACTGCACTGCTGCTACTGCCATCCGCAACACTGGAGGAGAAGGTTCAACTTCGCCTCGGGAGAAGGAAAACTCTGGCTCGCCTGGAATGCTAAAAACAACCCTGCTAATGTGGCAGTCTATCCTAGCATACTGGTCCCTCAACCAATCCATCCCTAAGACCACATCATAATCGGCCATCGGAAACTCTATCAATCTAGCGGAGAATTCTCTACCGCTAACTACGATCCGACACGAGGAAAATACTCTATCTACTCCCACAAGTCCGTTACCAGTAAGTATATTGAGCCTTACTGATAATGACTCGGGCTCCAGTCCTACCCGTGTCGTAAATCGTGCAGACATAAATGAATGCGAGGCACCAGAATCAAATAATACTGAAGCTGGAAAGGTGTTGACGAGAATAGTACCTGCCACCACCTCACCTGGTGCTATTCCTTCTTCTCCCATGGTCAAAGCCAGCACTTGACCATGTCCCCTGGGTGCGGGTCCCCTCTGTTGAAAATTCCTTTGCCTGCTCTGGATCAGGGCTTGGGCTTGGGCATACTGCTGCGGCCTCTGCTGGTGGAACGCCTGGGCCTGCGTCGGCAATGGCCTCGGAAACGGGTACTGCAGCTGCTGCTGCTGCTGGACTGGTGCTGGTCCTCTAACTGAAGGACTAGAGAAGGCGGATGAACTCCCCCTGTTCGGGCAGTTCCCAACCCTGTGGTCCGGGGCACCACAAACCAAGCATAAACCTTGTGCTCTGCGACACTCTGATACCACATGCCCTGGCTTCCCGCAGTGTGAACATCCCACTGCGGAAGACTGCTTCTGCTTCTGCTGCTGAGGGCACGTCGAGGTGGAATATTGAACCGACGTCACTGAGGCCGCCCGCCTCGGAGCTCCAATGGTCAAAGCCCTGGCGGCCGGGGTTGGTGCTGATGACTGATTCATCTGGCCGTGAGATCGCTTCCGACCTCCGGTCCTATCCACGATCCTCTGGGAGGTATACTCATGCCTCCGGGCTGCCCTCAGTACTGCATCGAAGGTCTGATGCTCAAACTGCTCCACCGCCAATAGAATCTCCAGATGAAGCCCCTGCTGGAACCGCTGGGCTCTATCGAACTCGGTCGCCACCAAGGTGGGAGCAAACCGACTAAGCCTGGAGAACTCGGCCGCATATCCATCGACCGTCCTGCCCATCTGCTTCAGATTGGTAAACCTCGTCTGTAGATCATACCGAGCTACAGCATCAAAATACTTGGTCTGGAATCTCTCCCTGAATACTGTCCATAAAATAGGGGCCACTAATCCATCGGCCTGCGCTGCCCACCAGCTGCGGGCAAGATCTAGTAACTGCAGGCGCACTACGGCCACCTTCTCGTTCTCTGGAGTCTTGGCTGCTTCTAGAATCACCTCTGTGTCCTGAAGCCATGCATCTGCAGCGATCGCATCTTCACTGCCGTCGAAGAAGGGAGGGTTCAAGCGCTTGAAGCTGTTGGCCGCGCTATTACCCTGATGACCTCCTCTGGTCAAAGCATCTGCCACCGCCTGGTGTAAGGCATCTCCTCGCCGATCCTGGAAAGCTAATAGCGTCCTGATGAGACCCACCAAAGTGCCATCATCATGCTCTGCAGGCTGGACGGGCTGAATTGGTGGTTCTCCTTCGGTGGGCACGACTCTGGAGGCTACTCCTGAATGCTGGACTTGATCTCCAGGTTGCTGCTGGTCCGCGGGAGGTGCTCCACCTTGCTGATCGGCAGGTCCAGGAACAATGCCGCTGAAGAAGACGACATAGGGAACAATAAGGAAGGACCAGGACAGATCAACGATACAAGCAGGTGATCAGGTCAAGATTTTCAGGGATCAAGAGGATACGAGTAGAGATCAAGGGCGAATACTGATTGAGACATCTATTCGGTAAACCCTCACATATCTTTAATTACAAGACCTGCATGGGCCACCACTTAAACCATGTCACGCCCCAGAACCAGAATACTGGAGAGCGGGGGCAGATATAGCCAGCTACGTATAATGAAATAGAATCCACGTCACTATACGGTCACGGCTGTCTAGATATATGAGGGTTTAACTACAATCCATCAGTCTCCTATGGTCAAGAACAAGCCTATTGTCTCAATCTCAAGCAATGTAATAACATTTACAAGATGTCAGAGCACCAAATATATAATAGCAAGGCGTCCCATATATTACATATTGGATGATCATGAAGCTAGTCGTACAAAATGTCGGGACTAGCAAGAGTTCAGTCATACATGATCAACCCTAGGATCTGTCAATCATGTTACAGCCCGTAGGCAGACAGTAAATAAAGGTGCAATACGAGCTAACACGTGCTCGCCGGCTGAACGCCTCAAAAGAATAATTTTACAATAAAGTGGGAGGACAAAAAGAAACCCACTCGTTGCCAGGGTTACGCCTGGTGGTCACCATCTGGCTGGATAGTAGGTAGATCCTCTGGTGCTGCTCCGATATCTGGCCACACAAAACCAGCTGGGTCAGACCCCAGAAAGAGCAAGTACCACAAAGGAGGCTTCACTTAGGAACTAAAACCAGCATATCATAAATAAATAGTAAAGGTAATTAAAAGATAGTGATAATAGCTGAGATAACAATAATATATTGAACACGGAGAAACCATTCAAGTAGCCAGACTGCAACCCTTAAACCAAACAAGGACCGGGGTTGCAATCCTTCGCCTGAATAGAAACCCGCCTCAGTTACTATTGATAAGGTAACAAGACAATAAACGAAGAGAGGACACAGAACTGCTCCGGGAGCCAGGTTACAACCCTTAAACCAAACAAGGACCGGGGTTGTAACCCTTCGCCTGAACAGAACTGGACCCCTGATCTTTATTGTTAAGGCCAGTATAAATAATCATGGTATTGAAGTAAAGGTAAAACATGACGAGCATGACAGGGGGTTGCAATAAGACAATAAACGAAGAGAGGACACAGAACTGCTCCGGGAGCCAGGTTACAACCCTTAAACCAAACAAGGACCGGGGTTGTAACCCTTCGCCTGAACAGAACTGGACCCCTGATCTTTATTGTTAAGGCGGGCACAATAAGCATGACGATATATGATAAGATAACCATGAAACTATTCAGATAGCCAAGTTACAACCCTTAAACCAAACAAGGACCGGAGTTGTAACCCTTCATCTGAATAGAACTTGGTATCCCGTCATTTATCGATACAAGAAATCATGTCATGATACAATCTTGTACAGGATCAGGATAAGACTAAGCTGGAATAAACTTCATCCAATCAATCACGGCCAATCAAGAGTACGGCTTGATACTTTTAACTAACTAGGGTTATCACAGGCCTAGTTACTAGCAAGATGCAATGAGATTATCCCAACAGCCACAAGCCCTGCAGACCATCCGGTTATCCAGGTCGAATGTCCGTTATGAAGAATGCAACATGTGACTGTGTGCTGGAAATGTGCCCTACTCGTCGGTAGGCTACAAGTCCACTTAATGCGCCCAGATAACGGGATTGCCTGTAGCTGGGAATCTCTTCATGACTACTGAATCATTCTAGTTAATTAGCCTTAGTCAATTTCAGTAGGTACCCCTGACCGTGGTACTCAGGGATCCCCATCCTAGACATGATGCAAGACAGTACTGGTTTATTTGTACAAATGTAATCACCCACGGTGTCCAGACCTTTCATACTTGTCATATCAGTTTACTTGTCAAGAGTGCGCCACCGCGGGCCACTATCGTGTTCTATTCTTACATTATCATGAATGAAAAAGATTGTATAAAATAACTAATAACATATTCTTGAAGCCAAAGAAAAGATCTACAACTTTCATGTTTTGAGTTTTTTAAGATTCTAGCTACAAAACAACTTAAACAGGCAAAATCAGTAAATTCCTGCACAATCGGCGCATAGGATTCCTGCACGAATCGGCGCATGGGATTCCTGCACAAATCGACGCATGAGATTTCTGCGCAATCGGCACATGGGATTCCTGCACCAATCGGCGCATGGGATTCCTGCACAAATCGGCGCATGAGATTCCTGCACGAATCGGCGCATGGGATTCATGCACAAATCGGCGCATGAGATTCCTGCACAATCGGCGCATGGGATTCCTGCACCAATCGGCACATGGAATTCTTGCAGAAATCGGCACATGAGATTCCTGTACGAATCGGTGCATGGGATTCCTGCACAAATCGGCGCATGAGAAACTCACGTTGCGTCTTCAATACATGCGCGTAAGAAACCTACGCGCATGACACGCTCGGAGTTAAGGGATGTGTTGCCGGGACTTCACGGCGCATGGCCTCCCGGCGCATGGCCTCCCGGGCGCATGAGGTTCCCGGCGCATGGGGTTCATCGTCCCCAAACAGCAAGTTCAGCCATGAAAGTTCCGAAAACTTGTAATAGCCAAAACTTACTCATCCGAAGTCGAAATCGAGCGAAACAAAAGCCAAAACTGAATGAAATTGAATTCTCTACAACATAGAACCATTAGTTTTCAAAAATAACCAAGTTTTAGAGATCAAAACCAAGAAAACTAAACAAGAAGGAACTTAAAACTTAGATCTACAAAAATATAACCATCAAAACCGAAAACTTCCAGTTCTAAAGAGGCTTAGAATCTAGTAAGGAAGAGAATGGAACAATAAAACATGAGATCCATCATGAAGCAAGTTTGCACTTGCCTAAGCTCTCTCTCTCTCTCTTTCCTTCCTGGTAGGTGTAGAAGTAAATGTGGAGAAGAAGAAGAATAATAAAGAGAGAGAAAGAGGAGGGGTTAATAAAGGAGGGTGGTGGTAGGTAGGAGGGTTCACCTTTTAGTTCATGGTGGACCAAGGCAACCCAAGCCTAGCCGAACCAACCCAAAATAAACCGAGCCAAGCCAAGAGATATGCAATACAAAATAAAATACGTACACGTATTCCAAGATACGTAATACGAACTACAGGCATTACATAGACAGAAAATGTCGAAATTGAATTTCGAGATAGTTTATAATAAGATTCTCAAGGGTCATCCCAGGAATCTTCTCAAGTAGTCCTAACTGTGATTGAGTAACTCTTTATACTGCCTAATCCTATATCCTAACAGCAGGCTCGTAGCAGCACTCAAAGTCGAGTACCACTACGAAATCGTACTAGTTGCGACTCTGACCTGCATGGGCCACCACAAAAACGTGTCACTATCCGCACCCTGTTTAGGGACACGAGAACGTGGGTACGTCCAGCCTATGCCGTAGTATCGGTGGTAGAACGCTGTATAGGTCATCTAAATCATCTAACATCTAACAACAAGATATATATAGCCTGTCATCTCCGTACGGAGGTATAATATAACATCTCAACTCTATATCTCAATCACAAGTCTAGGAAAGATAGAGCACGATATGGAATAAGATAAAAGAAAGAACTAAATATATAAGTAAAGTCATCACAACACACATATAAATATCCAACACAAATAAATATAAGTCCTGAATATAACTAACTCTCAACTAACAATCGGAACAACCCGATACAAACTGAAAGCTATAAGTACTAGACTAAACTAGGTACCCTCTATTGAGCTAGATGCTCCTCAGGTTCCTGAATGTCACCCTCATATGTCCCATAGAAGGTAGGGTAGTCACCATCATTATCTGTAATATTTTCAACAGGTCCAGTCAGGACAGGAACGAGCACAATACATCTCACGCGGTTCATATCATGTTGAAAAATATAAAGCATACAAAAGAGTAAGATACATGGACTGTAAAGAAATATGTATAAAAATGAGAGAGATTTGATAACTGAAAATATCTATATACATGATAAGTAAGAATTGTAAGTAACCTGTGATTTAGAGCATGAGATGGTTATATAAACGGGTTAGGACAATATAAGGGTAACTCCATCATACGTGAGTGTACAATAGACATATACCTGATTTCACAAAATTTTATAATATTTCACAAGATGGGATTTTGATTACATAATCATTTCCTACTCACCCTCCCCAATCAATATACAAGGATCCAGTCAAGTTATGATACCTCGTACAAGAGATTTTTATCATGTTTGCTCACGTGATCATGAGAGTACAAGATTGTACAAGAGTATACATGAATAGCGGTGTACATGAAATACAAGATGTTCGTGAAAAGCACATGATAACTGTATCTGATGCACCCCGAGGGGGATAACATCGCATGACAAGATCCATATAATACCAATCCGTGATAATAACGTGACAGCATCATGTAAAGTAATCTAGAGCAAGAATATAAATCCTAACAAGTATAAAACGGTCAGAGAATGTACTCACCTGATACCCTGAACAGCTGATATGAAAAGATGGCCAACTAGAGTCACAGAGTCCTATTTAGAGCAACACATGTTATAAATAGTTTAATTTATATGGTAATTAAAATTATAATACAATCTACATGAGTCTAAGTCAATCTAGGTCAAAGTCAACTCTTGGTCAACTCTGGTCAACAATCTAGTCAAACTAGGACAACTAGTTAATGTGGTCAAACTAGCTAGGGTTTGGTCAACAATGGTCAAACTAGTCTAGGTTAGTCAATTTTAGGTCTAAACAAACTAAGTTTATACAAATCAAGTATCCAAGATAGCTACTAACTCATAGTCTAAGTCACTTGCTAAACCAATCACAAAACTAAGCCATCAGCTAACAAGGCACACAAACTTAGTCATATAATGTATATATTATTCACATTCACATATTCATATACATAAATATATATAGGAAAGCTATATATATAGGCACATACATATATACATAGAGAGAAAGAAGGAGAGGTAAAAAAGCAAGTTAGTGTGTGTGACATGTGTGTGAAATGATATGTGTTAATGTTCTCAGATTTAGTGATAGGTAGGTGTATGTGACATGTGATACACGATATCAAAGGGTGTATGAATGCATGTGTGTAAAATGTTATAGGTTAACTCAGTTTATAGAAATGCATACATACATACTTACATTGTATACATGCATATATACATATCATGTATACATACATACATTGCATACATGCCTACATACATATCATATACATACTTACATTCATTCATTCACCTATACATACATACATAGATGCATACATACATATTTGAATACATTATATACTTGCATACATTATATTCATATATGCATACTCTATATTATACTATATTTATTCTTGCATACATGCATACATATAATATATGCATACAAACTAATATATTTAACTCAAAATATATGTGAATATATACATTACATTACCTTAACACATATATATATCATTCATTCATATCCCATATACATGCATACTTCAGTTCATGCATTATATCCATTCACATATCATTAAGTCGCATGCATATACTTATTTTTATTACATACATGCCATTCATGCATATTACATACTTACATGCATCTATACATTATATACATTGTATACAATATGTAAAAATAGAAGAGGAAAAAAAGGAAAAAAATTGAAATAGAAAGGGAAGGGAAGGAAAAATGTAAGAAAAAGGGAAAACAGTGGACATATACATGCTTGCATCATATATTCTACATTACCATACATGCTATCATTATATATTGCATTAAATTATGTATACATTATGCATTCATATATATCATTACTTGTATACCTTGCATTCGTATCTAGCATTCATTATATACTTTCATGCATACATTGTATATTATTCTTTCATTCATGCATTTATGCATTGCTTACATACATTACAATGATTGCATTCCTAGATGCTTGCATTCAACCATATATATATATATTAATGTAAAGAGGATACATATCACATATATATCATTTTATTCATCTAACATATCATGCATTACATACTCTACATTCATTTAATATCTATACTACATAGGCTAATAGGTTACACAAAATATCTATGTCGTATAGTCACTCTTCTACTTAAAATTAATAATGTACCAATTGGGCCTTTACTAAATTCTAGGATTAAAGTATGTCGTATTCCTTCGTGTTAGCGTTCCGAAACTTCAAACGGATCGTATTTTCGTGCCCGAAAGCTCCAGAAATCGCGAAAACACCGAAACATATTTGTCTTTCGGACAGCTGACACTCAAATAGTTTTACAGAAAGTTATAGAACGATTTTGTCTTATTAAAATATATATTTTGAAAGCTAACTTCTATACGGTTCTTTTAAAAAAAATGGAAGATAAATCGGAGTTCTAAGCTAAAAGTTATGACATTTCTAAGTTGCTTTAGTTAATAAAAATATAGATGAATATTACGACGAATTTGAGTTGTTTTGGACAAAAAAACACATGTAGGCCAAGATACTTGGATACCAACATAGGTATCCAAATGAAACTCATTCTAACCATCCTAACTAAGATCAATCCACTCTCTAACCATTCCAAAACTGAATTTAAGTATATATTTAAACTATTGTCATACATACATACACATGAGGTAGCCTAATTTGGGATCTATCAAGTAGGACACAAGACACATATCTAAAATCATCAAGAGAGCTCCAAATGGCCTCAAATTTGAATCTAAATGGGATACATGCATGGGGGTGGATCCTATAGATTCAAAACTAACTAATATGTTTAGGAAATCAATTTAGAGGGTTAGTTTTACCTATTGGGAGTAGAATCCCAATGATACTCCCAAGGACACGGCTTCGACACGAAGATCTTCCAAAAAGGACACTCCTCCTTGTACTTTGCTCCAAATCTTTGCTAGCACCCTCCTTTGGTAGTATGATGTGAAACCCCTAAATTTTTACTATTTTAAAAAAAAAATTTGATACTAATTTTTTTTTATACTGTACGTCGCGTAGTTGTATTGTACGTCGCACGCGAAATTTTATTTTTCGGAATTGCTCGACGAGTGCGAATGTGTGCGAGCGTACATATTTTTAGAAAAACGTTTTCTATTTTAAAATAATAGATATAATAATTATTTTGCTATCATTTCTAAGTTTGTTATTTTTACTTCATTTCTAAAAGTTATTAATAATAAATAATATTTTTGTGTACTAGAAAAGCATAATTATGTAAAAATTATTTGTGCATATTTCGAAATTATTTAATAGTTATATATAAATAAATAGTATAGTTTTCAAAATTTACATTATAGCATATTTTTGAATTATAAAAAAGTTAATTTTTAAGCTAGTTATTCTGAATAAATCGGATAAGATTTTTTTTTAATAAATTTATTTGGATTTTTCAATAAGGATTTAGTCATTATTTGATATTATCTACAATCCAAATATAGATTGAACCCAAATTTGATTTAAATAATTAATTTGGGTCCAAATCCTTATCCAATTAGGATTCTCCTCAATCCTATATATAGGGGAGCCTCCACATTATCTTTTTCTCTACAAATTCTTCCACAAAATTTCCACAAAGTGTACGTGTCTCGTGTCGGTGTCCATCTCTTCCGTGTCAGCCGTGACGGCCTCGGGTCCGACCCCGGGTGTCATTCCAATCTTATTCCAATTACCTTTTTACATATACATTGTCACCATCTTCCTGTCCACACACGGACACGTCATCCTCCTTCTCCGACACCAAGACCAAACCCTAAAACCTAACTCTAGAGAACCCACAACCTCCAATCCACGCCGCCGCCACCACTGTCGAACTCTCGACCACCAACCCGTCTTCCTCATCTCCACCAGCAGCTAGCACCTACAACCGTAGCACACACCCTTTCGTCACCCGATCCAGCCAACATTGACCCCGCCACCGTACACCCGTCGCCATCCACCGCCATCCCGGTGTACTACTCCGTCCGCTGCCCCGTCACCACCACAGCCTACCGACACCACCACCAGCCCCTCGCCGACACCCTGACACTCCAAGCCCCGTACCACCTGTCCCGGCCACTTCCTCCAACGCCCACCGAGTCCACCACCATCACGAAACCGATCTCCATTGCCACCATGAGCGGCCGCCAGCCCAAAAACAAAAAACCCAAAATTTAGACATACCACCACCGCCAGGACTTACCTCCGCCGCGCTTTGCCGCGCCCGTCCGCCTGCGACCGCCCTCGTCGCCTCGATCTCCGCCCGCGCCTAGCCGTAGCCACCGCCGGCCAGGTCCTCCCCGTGCGCCGCACTCGCAGATGAGCCGCCGCCCGCGTCCTCACCACCGCCGCACGGCGTCGACCCTCTCCGACAAAGCCCTCGTCGTGCGCCGCGCCAGTCGACCAGCCACCGGCACCGCCTCGAGGATGCACAGCGTCCACCGCAGCCCCTTCGGCGCCGCCGCCCCACCGGAGAACGCCCAGGCGAGCCGTCCCCCTCAAAACCCCTTTTTCTCCGACCTTGTCGAGCCGTCCCCGCGAGCTGCGACCGCGGCCAACCTCCGCCTCGACGCCTTCCGACACCACCACCGTCACCCGCTTCTCCCCTTCGCCTCCTTTCCTCTCCGTCGCTCCCACGAGACCATCCGCCTCGACGTCGAGCCCGACCGCCACCACACCTCTCCCTCTCGATCACCCTCTCCCTCTCCGTTCGTCTCCGTTCCTCTCTCACTCTCGCGCTCACTCTCTCTCTCCCCCTTCTCTTCCCGTAAGGAGCAGCAACAGCTGCTGAAGATATTTTTATTTTATATATATATATTTTTGTTAATTATTCTTATTTTTGTTTTTTTGTGGTTAGTGTTGTTTTGTTAATTGGTGTTGTGTACCAGTTTCTTGTCTTGTTTTATTTTTCTTTATGAGTATTATTATTATCATTATTTTTACATATTATTATTATTAGGATGATTAATATTATTACTATTGGTTATTACTACTATTTTTGATTTTTGTTATATTGTACTATTAATGCTAGCATCATATTTAATATTAATAATAATAATATTATTATTATTTTCATTTTTAGTATTATTAACAGAAAAACAAATAAAGTAATTATTGTTTATATATAAATGTTTGTGGTTTTTTTGCTATTTGTTACCATTAGTTTTTTTAAATATAAATATAAATATATAGATAGTTATTTGTATTTCATACATAGTCGATATTTTACAATTATTTTTACAAAAGTTATTAGAGGGCTTGACCCTATAATTATTCTCAAATTATGTTTAGAAGCCTAAAAATATTCTTATTATTACTCTAGTTTATGTGTTTAAAGGATGGCCTTTGAATCTAGAGTATTTTGACCAAGTTTAGTTATAATCCTAGATCACTTTGCTAGATTTCAATTTTTGCTAAAAATATTTCATAATAAGTTCCGAGTCTTTTCAAGAGTAATTATTTTGGACTAATGAAAACATAGCTTCTACCTAAATTCTATTGTTACGAACTTGGAGTTTTGCCTATAAACGATTTTTGATTTTTTTAAAAAATATAGTTTTAATTATTATAAATAGTTTTCTAAATTGTATATAATCTTTATCCAAATTCCTTTGATTATCCTCTTATCTATGACCCAGCCCATCGTTCATATTTATTTACCAATTCTATACTACCTTATGTCCATCCTAACTAATTTGACCCTTCTGGACCCAATGGAACCGTCTGTGCCACCACCCGAGGTCACCTTGTATAGTTGTTGCACCGAAGTCGCAGTTCGTGCTACCTTGATTATCGCAGCACACCAGGCGTCCTACAGGCAAGACACCTTGCAATTTGCTGTTTATTAATTTTAGCTCATATTTCATGCATTATTTATTATTTTCTTTATGCAAAATAAACTGTGATACATGGCATAACCTGTTAGAACTTACTGTTCAGTTTTATTTTTGCTGTGTATTATTTTTCTTACACATTAAACCTAGATTTAAGGGACCACCTTGTGTGTTTCATTCATAGGCCTTGGCACATTTATACCACGTTGTTGTAAGTCACATATAGAACTCGGACATGCGTGATTGGCTGGTCACCAGTACGTATAAGCCGTGTGTTAGAAAATATCTGCTAATAGAATTACATGCTAGAAGACTTAGCAGTTATGAGTTGGCATTGGACGGGAAGAACATAATTGGAAGTTGACTACCACCCTATCTATCATAGACTCGCTCGCTACTGAGGAACGATAGGTAGACTATATGCTATAGACTCGCTCGATACTGAGGAATAGTATATGGTGTTGTGACTCGCTACTAAGGTACTGCATTGGTATTTTCTTGACTTGACCCGGTAGTCATGCGACCATAAACTGTTCTTAAAACTGCATTCACTTAGAACGGTTAGGCTACCTTATCCGTTAGGTATGAGTACTCTTGGTTTGGGTACTTGTATCTGACCGTGGCTTGGAATAATAACTTGTCGCGGATTAATTCGCCACATCTTGTCCTTGTTTGGTTGTAGGTGTGACTTACTACTTCGATGAGAAGGAATTGAAGCTTGTTTGGGTCCGGATACCATATTGGATTCATAGCATGGAAAGATACGTCACCGTGAATTAGTTTACCATCTCCTATCCTTGTTTGGTTGGGGAGATGGTAATCTAGTTCAATAGGTGTGCTTGGACCATGTTATAATTCAATTGACTTATTTATTTGAGCAATATTTATTCATTTTATATGGCATGATATTATGTGTCTTGTTACGTCCCTCTGAGGACCTGGTTATCTTGCCAGGTGTGTGCTCTTGTCTTTCGCAGGTATTCTAGCTCTAGCCGTGATCCTCTCTATTTCTTCGAGGATGATTACGCTTGGATCGTCTTCGCCTCGCTCGCCAAACTCTTTTTTTGTTATATATTTCTTTTCATAGATGGTAGTAGATTTATCTCCGCCCAACTACATGTACCAATGACAATCTATAGTTGATTATATGACATCTCTTATTCTTTTATTTTGTGGATACGATTAGTTAGCCTTGGTTTTACTGTATTTACAGCTTATGTATCCATACGAGGCCTATGTACTTCGTATGAATACAGCTGGCATGTCTACGTTCCTAGTCCTACGTATTTTGGGACTGGGGCGTTACATATGAGAAGGTTGGATGGAAGTTTTTGTGGAGTGATGTAAGGATTTAGAGATCAAATCAAAGAGGGAAGCTCTCTAATTTAGGGAAGAACACTTTGTGAAAGAAAAGAGGCAAGATGGAATGAAATGAAAGGAAGGGAGACTAACCTACCAATAGTGGCTACCATTAGATGAATTAGGGTTAGGTTTTAGATGTAGATGAGTGGCTAGGGCTTGTCCACCCAATTTCAAGTCTTCCTATTGGATCAATTAGTCCTAAGGCTTTCTTTTTCACAAATATCCTAAGGGGTAAATATCCTACTAACATAATATCTAGATATTAGTCTAACCTAGCCATTAAGTCTCTAACCCTCTACTAAACCTCCATAAATATCATTAGCATCTAGGTTAGGTCAAAACTAGGCTAGTCTCTAATAAAAGATTAGTACCACAATAATCAATGAAAATTCATTTTCATTAAAAAAAAAGTCCAAAATGACCAAAATATCCCTAGGTTAAAAAGTCACAATTAGTCATCCTAATCACTTGGTTAGGTCCCCATGGTCATGGTTAGTCTCTAGGTCATGCAGTCTCTAGGGTTGCACTAGAAAAACATCAAAATCACAAGTCATGGTTTTAAATAACTTTAAATTGATTAAAAATCACCATAAATCATATCATGATTTAAATAACATTATTAAATAATAAAAAATATAAAAGTTCAAAATTACCCTCATTTTAGAAAATGGGTGCTACATTAGTGTCTGATATAGGACTCACACTAGGATCACACTTGACTATATTATATTGTTTGGACTCATATCACATTGCTCTAGTTCAGTTAGTTTTACTTTTACAGTCTTCATTGCCATTCTTTCCTGATTTATTATATTACTTCTCATGTTCTTTAAACTGTTGCTCCATTTCATTACCTGTCTCAAACTTCTATGTTTCATCAATATAACTGTCTATAACTGCTTTATAGTCTTTGTCTTTTGCTTGGGATTGCTAGATGAGGTGAGCTCGTTCCATCCTGGATATTTTTTTTTTGAGATGTTTGTCCTGGAGATACATGCCATACTTGCTATGGACCTGAGGAGGGATTAGCCACACTGAGCCCTGACCTTCAGGAGTGACCAAATGACTAGTTATAGGACTTGTTCTAGATTTTCATGTTTGAACTTGAATTGTAATAAGTAGGGATATTTGACTTTGTATTTGAGATTATTTCAGATATTATTATTTAGTAGTCTATTTAGTTGTTGTTGTTGCTTAGTCTTATTAGTTATCTAGACTTCTATGTTATCTTATCGTGCTTAGACTGTGATTGAGTATTACCATATCTTTACTTGTCCTCCATTCGGAGTTGAGATCTATGACAGGTACATTATATATTTGCGTGAATTGTTAGATAGTGACCTAGAACAGCGTTCTATCGTTGATTCTGCGGCGTAGGCTGGGCGCTGTTACGCACTCGTGCCCCTATACCGGGTGCGGGTCATGACAATTTATTTCCAAAGAATAACAAGTTTTGAAGATCAAAACCATATTTCCTCTCCCCCAAAGAATCTATTTTCTACAAAGTAATTAAAACATATGAAAACGAAATTAAAATGATACGGCTGCAACATTAATCATGCTAAGAATGAAAGGAGAAAGAGATTAAGAGAATAGAACAATAAAATTGAAGTTTTGAGGAATTTCTCCATATTGTGCAAGATGTACTTGCCTGTCTCTAATGGCTAGGGTTTAGGTGAAGAGAAATGAATGTGAGTGAATGGGAAGAGAAAGAGTGGTATAAATACCAGGTCCATGGGATCTCCACCATTCATTCATCTCCACTCAATCTAAGCCATTCATCCATTTTTATGTTGAACCAACCCAAACCAAGTTGGTTCAACATGAACTGAAATGAACCAAGAGCTAGGCAAGAGCAGAAAGTAAAATACAAGAAAATAACTAGCAGATAATTATAGGAACTAAATGCAGAATAAATGCATGATAAATTCTAAATAAATACAGGCAAGCAGTACACGTATTAAAATACGTATTTCGGGAATGGGAAGTGACAATTATTATGCTTATCTTCTTAGATTATTAAATCTTCTTGACATGAGATATTATTGTGATAGTATTTTTGTGTCATATCACTTTAATAGGACATAATTTCTGCCGTTAGGGAGAGATATGAAGAAGATAAATTATCGTTCTAGAATAACGTCATGAATTATTGTCTAGAAGAATGTCGTGAATTATCGTTCTAGAAGAACGTCGTAAATTATCGTTATAAAAGAACGTCGTTAATTATCGTTCTAGAATAACATCTTGCATCATCGTTTTCGAATAACGTTCTAACGCATCATTCCAGAAGAACGTATCATGGCATAGTTCTACTTTATCTAATCTTGACTAAATTAGGAGAAATTATCTTTTGTTGTTTTTTACTACAAATGAAATATTAGGTACTTAATCGATATTTTTAATTATGCTGCATAAACAGCTATACCGACTATAAATTTATTTTCTAATAGAAGTACCAAAAGTACCAAATAAATGTAGCAAATAAATAAGTTCTTTTGTATGAACGCATAAGACTAAATATTCAACTATCCGAAGAAGAGGCCAAATAACACTAAAGGCTCTAAAGATTCAACTCTCCAGAAGAAGAGGCCGAATAATATAACACACTCAATTCTCTTGAAAAAGCAAGAGAAAAAGTTCATGACGGTCCGGAAGATGTCATGAACCAATGATCAAATTTCTCAAAGTATATCGTTCTGGTAGAGTATATGTGAGCCCCTATTTTTCAAAATTTAATTAATTAGTGTTAATTAATTATAAATGACATATTTAGCCTTAAAATATTTATTATAATTTTTAGGAATTTTTCTTGAATTTTTAAATAAATTTTAAATAAGTTTTAAATACAAAAATACCATTTTGCAATTTATTGAAATGTTTTAAAGTAGTTTTGCAATTAACCGAAATGTTTTAATACCATTTTGTAATTTTTCAAATTATTTAGAAGTCATTTTGTAATTAGTTAATTGTTTTTTATATGGAATGCAAATTACTATTTGCATTCAGTCGCATTAGGGACCGGTTTGTAATTTCTTAAAAGTCTAAGGACCCTAATGTAATTCCTAACCCTACCCACCCCCGACGACTGCCCGACGACAATCGACTGACCTGCCCCTGCCATTTTTGGCCGCCCAACCGACCTAGGACCGACTCTGACCCCCTATAAAAACTCCCACACTATCCCCGTCCCATCTACCACCACCACGACGCAACCACAGCCTAGCTCTGCCCTATTTTTCCCCAGAACCCATCACCGGAACCCTAACTCCGGCTAACCCCCAGTGCCGCTTCCTCGACGAGCGTCACCGCCCCCAACCACCATCAGCTGACTCATCGTGCGGAGGCGAGTCGATCGCCACCCGAGCGCCGCTTCCCCATCGCCTCCTCCGCCGTCCACGGCCTTCGAAACCCTCACCAATCGTCGGACACGTAAGTTGCAGCACTGAATCGTGTCGTACGTGTCTCGAATCCACGTATGTGGTTCGCCAGGACACGGGGACCCTAGTCCAGTGCTTGGACACGCGTATCCATACTCGTACGTGTCGTAAATAACCCCGACACTTAGACCCTGTGTCCCAAACTGTCAGGACACAGTTTCGATTTATCGGGTTACTGTTATTTAACTTAAAACCTATAATAATTTTAATCTAAATCCTAACCCTAACACAACGAACGGGCTGACCCCCAGGCCAGCCCGACCCGACTCAGGAACCCGACCCATAGGGCCGAGTTCGAGCCCCCCCTTTGTGCTGTGCTGTTGTTTCTTTTTCTTTTTCTTTTTTGTTTTGTTTTATTATTTATATATATATATATATATTTATATATATATGTTTACATGTATTTGTATATATATATATATATATATATATATATATATATATATATATATATATTATATTTAGTACTTTATTATATATATATATATATATGTGTATGTATAAAAAAAATGTGTATGTATATATATATATATATATATATATATATATATATATATATATATATATATATTTTTTTTTTTTTTGTGTATGTATATATATATATATGTATTTATGTATATATATGTATATATGTATATATGTTCATGTGTATATATATTATTATATATATACTATTATATATATGTATATACCATATTTATATATATATACATATATATATATATATATATATAAATATATATATATATATATATATATATATATATATATATATATATATATATATATATATATATATATATATATATATATATATATATATATATATATATATATATATATATATATATATATATTTATAGTTAAGTATTTCATATAAATATATATATATATATATATATATATATATATATATATATATATATATATATATATATATATATATATATATATATATATATATATATATATATATATATATAACATATGTATGTATGTATCCATTACGTAAATATCTATGTATTTATATGTATATATAAATATTGTAGTTATATATTTTATATATGTATTTCACTATACCTAGTGTAAATTATTTTTATGAAAATATACTTGTCATATTTATATGACTACTATGTATAATTTTATCTTATTAAAATATTAATATTTATTTTGTACTTTTACCACTTTGTATTTTTGGTGTATTTTAATTACTGCAACCATTGGTGTCCAAGCCTAGCATGGGTTTTGGGTTCAAATGTGTTTTCCCACATTCAAGACCTGTACAAGTCATATTAGACTTGATTCATGGCCTTGGGTCCTGTATTTGAACTTTGGTTCAAATTATATACATGGACAAAATATGCAGATAATTAATTATTTAATTTCAGTTTATGTACAATGCTATTTTTGAATTTCTAAAATACTTTAATTGCTGTTAAAATTCTAGAAAAATAGTATTTAGATACTATGTTAATTTAGCTAATTTAGTATAATTTTTACAGTATTTAATTTGCAGTTTTGCCACTATTTTGACATATGAAACCAGAACTCATTTTCTGTGTACTTAGGAAAACTGATTTTTATAAAATACTTGTACTGGTTAATAAATTCCAGAAAAATTATAATAAATTTCTATAATTAATAAGGATCATTTTGGTACTTTATTTTATATAAAATTAAGCTTTTTGTCTATCTCAAAAATTGTTGGAACACGATGTTCATTTAATTTATTTATTGAATAATTACGACTTGCAGCTTTTTGTGTTATTCTGAGTTATAGCCGTGTTGAACCTCACCCCTCACTAGTGTAAAGACCCTAGAAAGTTAGTTATAGTAGTGTGTCATCCCACATTGGTCTCCTATGCTAAAGTCATCATTTTGGCTAGGTGCCCAGTCACAAGTCGGGTTGCACCAATTAGTGTCTTAGTGTTTTAGCTTAGTGTAAAAACTAAGTTTATGTATTTATTTCTACAGTGACGAGTTACCAGACATCTATAGCACTTTTATTGCAGCTTGCTTTGCTAGAGGCAAGTACTTTCTACAAACTTTATATACTGTTACATAAATGAATTGCAAATCCAACCATGTTAAATGCTGATCCTTGGAGTAGTAAGTTAAAATATCACATATTGTACTTTCCACTACTACCATGCTTAGAACAGTCTTTATGTATCTCTCATATGATTAGAATATGGGTTATGGAGAAACTGACAGTTGAGTACGTGATCATGCCCCCCTATAGTAGCGAGCGAAGTCGCATTTTATATGCATACCTTGCCGCAGGCCATTATCCGGCATTTCTGTACGGATGTACACCGATGCTTGTAGACTTGTACGTATGTACATTTTATTTACATGTACCACAGTACATTGTACACCTATTGACGATCACGTACCTGCTACAGTTTTAAACATTACATATACATCTGTCTCTATGACATATGTGTCCTTGCCATGATAGATTATGTGATGCCATATTTCCAGTTATTCCTCTTATGTTTATTTCCATGTTTCATATGCTAGTTTGTTAGAATCAGTACTTGCTCCCGTCCTGACAGGATAACGTTGTAGGTGTCCTTACTGAGGAGGAGTTACTCTACGACTCATATTATGGAGATACTGTCGAGGACCCGGCTTTACTTTACGAGGATGTTTCGGCGGGAAAACTCGTCTAGTTTGCGTAGTCACTTAGGATACTTAGTGTAGTCATGTATTAGACTACGTATTTTGTAACTGGACATGTATCCAGTTTTACATTTCAGACTTGTACTTGGACTTATTACTATATGAGACGACTTTTGTGTTTGGAGCATTTATGACTTTTATTCACTTATAGAACTGTTAGGACATTTAGTCTTATCCTGTTATCTCTAGAATAGCTTACTGCGCTTTATCTCAAGCACATGCTGGACATGACTCGGCCCGGCCTAACAATTTGGATAACGGGTCGTGACATGTTTTTAGTGGTGGCCCATGCAGGTCCTGACTAAATTGTTTGGTTACATATTGTACCAAGCATGCCTGTAATTAGGAACTTAAGGTAATTAGACAACATTAGGAATGTCGCTTAGAACACCTAGAGGAATGCTAGGATTGCAACGTAGGAAATACATCACATGCTTGCTATTATAATTAGATTTCCTTGTCTATGATTGCTTACTTTAACAAAGTCTTTATAAGTCCTTTTTATTGTAATTAGATTGTGCTTACTCGTTCATTCCAGTACGTCACACCTGAGAATGGCGCACTCCATATCCAGTCAGCTGACCAGTTGACTGATACACCTCTACCTTCACCTACCACATTTCCCCACTCCACAGATCCACAAACCCAGATGCCTCCACCACCTTCCACATCACAGGCCCAGCAGGACCCAATACTTCTACCACCCCTATCACTATACCTACCCAGGCTTCCGTCACACTCGACAGAAACCAGCTGCTCACTCTGATCCAGGGGTTCCTAACGACCCATCAGGAGCAGACTACCCTACTCCGCCAGAGCATGGAGCGTTCTGAGGAACGTACCGTGGTCCCCCACCTGTAGAGCCACGGCAGAGAGCGGGGACGATCAAGGACTTCATGGGTCTGAACCCTAAGGAGTTCTCAGGGACTGAGGACATAGTAGTAGCAGATGACTGGCTAGACTCGGTAGAGAGGAAGCTCCTTGGAGTTAGGATGCCGGGTGACCTCCAGGTCGAGGCAGCGAGATTTCTGCTGATAGACTTGGCAGGAGTCTGGTTCCGAAATGAGCCGTTGTTTGCAAGAGGGAGGGCCATTTGGGATCAGTTCAAGACCCAGTTCAAGAAGAAATTCTTCTCGACCACTGCTAGAGTAGCCATGGGGCTACGATTCCAGAACATCCAGCAGGAGAACCGTTCTGTTGATGAGTATGCGGCAGAGTTTAGTCGCCTGAGCCATTTCGCTCCTAGTCTGGTTGCTGACCCTGAGGAGATGATGCGTAGGTTTTGCCATGGTCTAGTTCCAGACCTCGTCATTCTTATAGTGGCGAACGGAACGACTGACTACTACCAGAGCCTAGAGTTGGCCCGGAGCATCGAGGAGCGTCTTCTGTCTAGCAAGAGGCCGGCTTCTGTACACCATGAGGGACCGTCCAAGCGTCAGGCTTTCCAGTAGAGAGCACCGACGCCGTCCCAGCAGACATACCGTCCCCCCATACCACATCATTCGACCCCGCCAGTTAGAGCCCCGGGACCCCGACATCAGCAGCAGCAGCAGAGGGGAGCCATATATACTTTCTGCGGAAGACCAGGGCACGACTACTCCATCTGCAGAAAGAGGTTGAAGCAGTGCTTGGTTTGTGGGTCTGCCGCCCATCAGATTCGGGACTGCCCAGCAGCCAAGGGACCTAGAGGACCACTCCCGACCCAGCAGCAGAGATTTGGGCAGCATCTACAGCAGCAGAAGGGACCTCAGGGGAAAGTTTATAGCCTAGCCCTTGAGCCGGAGCCGGAGCAGGTTTCGGAGCCAGATTACTTAGCTGACGTCATCACAGGTCATATTTATTTGTATACTTTTCTAGCTCTATGCTTGTTTGATTCTGGTGCATCTCATAGCTTCCTATCATTAGAGTTTATGCATAAACACCATCTAGTAGCTACACCTACTGCAGAGATTAGTAGAGTGATGACGGGAGGAGGACCAGTGCCTATTAGAGCTATCTATAGATGCTCTATTTTTATAGCCGAGAGAGAGTTCAGGGGACGATTCTTTGTGATGCCACTCCCCGGTTATGATATCATATTGGGGATGGACTGTCTTAGCTATGTCCATGCATCTATAAATTGTCATGAGGGTAGTATTTTGTTCAGTCCCCCAGGCACAGCACCATTCAGTGTCTGGAGGACAGGGCCGGAGATCAGCCTAGAGTCGAACTGTTGTGTGACAGTTGGGGACGTAGCACCGCCACACCCTATTATTAGAGAGTTTATGGATGTATTCCCAGAGGATCTTCCAGGACTTTCGCCTGACAGAGATGTGGAGTTCACTATAGATTTAGTGCCGGGTTCATCACCAGTATCCCGGGCTTGCTATAGAGTGAATCCCAAGGAGGCCGTAGAGATGAAAGAGCAGATTGATGACCTGTTGAAAAAAGGTTTCATTCGATCTAGTGCTTCTCCATGGGGAGCGCCAGTGCTCTTTGTGCCTAAGAAGGATGGTACAGTCCGGTTGTGTATTGACTACCGGGCCTTGAATGCCATCACCATCAAGAACAAATATCCTCTGCCCAGGATAGATGATTTGTTCAACCAGTTGAGTAGGGCGTAAGTGTTTTCCAGGATAGACTTGAGATTCGGGTACCACCAGATGAAGGTTAGGGCAGCAGATATCCAGAAGATGGCGTTCAACATGAAGTACGGGCAGTACGAGTTTCTGGTGATGCTATTTGGTCTCACAAATACGCCAGCTGTCTTTATGAATTTGATGAATAAGACATTCCACCAGTATCTGGATAAGTTCGTCGTAGTATTTATCGACGACATCCTGATATACTCGAAGACGCCGGAGGAGCATGCAGAGCACTTGCGGATAGTTTTGGGGATTCTGAGGCAGGAGAGATTGTTTGTCAAATTACTGAAATAAGAATTCTTTTTAGACCGAGTGGAGTTTCTCGACCATGTAGTTACTGGAGAAGGAATCTCGGTGGATCTCAGGAAGATTGCTGCAGTTGAGACATAGAAGGCTCCAACGTCAGTTTCAGAGATCATGAGCTTTCTGGGTTTAGCAGGCTATTATAGAAAGTTCATCCAGGACTTTGCTAGGATAGCTGAACCCATGACGAAGCTGACGCAGAAGGATGTAGAGTACATCTGGTCAGAGGACTGCCAGGCAGCGTTTGAGGAGCTGAAGAGGAGACTGACGACCACTCCAGTTCTGACTTTACCTTCAGGTTCTGGAGGTTTCACCATATACAACGATACTTCTGGAAAGGGGCTAGGATGTGTCCTACAGCAGCATAGGAAAGTGATTGCTTATGCATCTAGGCAATTACGGACTCATAAGCGGAATTATTCTACCCATGACCTAGAGTTAGCTGCGGTGATCTTTGTACTCAAGTTATGGAAACATTACTTATACGGAGAGCGTGTGGAAATCTTTAATGACCACAAAAGCTTGAAGTATGTGTTCACGCAGAAAGAGCTAAACATGAGGCAAAGACGATGGTTGGAGTTGATGAAGGACTTCGACATCGATTTACAGTATCACCCCGGAAGGCAAATGTGGTGGTGGATGTGCTGAACAGGCATCCGATGGCATGGTATCTGATGATAGATCGGCATTTGCGAGAATATCTGGAGAAGCTCGGTATCGAGCTAGTTCGGCCAGGATCAGTGATACAGATGATGGCGCTTGACATTCAGTCAGGTTTGATGGAGCAGATCCGGGAGGCACAGTCTACAGATGAGAGCCTTCGCAGACTTCGAGCCCAGGCTTTAGCTGGATTGTTGGATGACTTCACTATAGCAGAGGATGGATCCTTGAGGCATGGCAGCCGATTGTGCATGCCGAAGGGAGAGCTGGTAGAGGCAGTCTTGCAGGAGGCGCACCGATCGAGATATTCTATTCACCCTGGTACTAACAAGATGTACCGTGACTTGCGGGAACATCTTTGGTGGCACGAAATGAAGAGGGATATATCACGTTTCATCTCGAGATGCCTAGTTTGTCAGCAGGTCAAGGCGGAGCGCCAGAGGCCAGCTGGTTTGTTACAGCCATTACCAATTCCCGAGTGGAAGTGGGAACATATTACGATGGACTTCGTCTCAGGGCTTCCTTGTTCCCAAGGAGGGAAGGATGCCATTTGGGTCATCGTGGACAGACCGACGAAGTGTGCGCACTTCATACCCTTCAAAGTGGGGCTTTCCACCGAGAAGTTGGTGGAGCTATATATGCAGCAGATAGTTCGCCTACACGGAGTGCCAGTGAGCATCGTATCGGACAGAGATAGCAGATTCACGTCCCACTACTGGAGGAGCTTGCAGGAGGACTTGGGCAGTAGGCTCAAGTTCAGTACGACGTACCACCCGCAGACAGATGGGCAGTCTGAAAGGACGATACAGACACAGGAGGATATGCTGAGGACCTGCATACTAGACTTTGGAGGATCTTGGGAGAGACATCTGCACTTGGTAGAGTTTTCATACAACAACCGCTACCAAGCCAGTATCGGTATGTCTCCTTTCGAGGCGCTATATGGACGACGATGCCTCACACCGCTCTTTTGAGATGATGTTGGAGACAGAGTTATGCTTGGGCCAGAGATGATCACGGATGCAGCAGAGAAAGTCAGGATGATCAGAGACAGGCTTAGAGTAGCTCAGGACAGGCAGAAACACTGGAATGATGCTAGTCACAGACCGATGGAGTTCGCAGACGGTGATATGGTATTGGTAAAGATATCACCTGCTAGAGGGACGATCCAGTTCGGACGAGGAGGGAAGCTGAGCCCCAGATACATCGGGCCGTTCGAGATACTTGGCAGGATTGGAGAGGTAGCTTACAGGGTTGCACATCCACCCAACCTAGCAGGAGTTCACGATGTCTTTCACGTATCTCAGCTGAGGAGATATGTTCCAGACCCCAGTCATGTGCTAGATCATTCAGAGTTGGAGATCGGACCGAGCTTTACAGTTTCTGAGCAGCCAGTGAAGATATTAGACAGGAGGGAGAAGAGGCTGAGGAACAAGGTTATACCCTTAGTACGAGTAGCTTGGAGCCGTCACTCTCCGGATGAATCTACTTGGGAGAGGGAGTCGGACATGAGGGAGAGATACCCTTACTTGTTCGATCCAACCGCTGCGAGGGAACCACCCGTTCCCGCTTGATACCTTAGAGGTTAGTTTCGATCATAGCCTTAGTCATTTATTGCATTGCTTGCTATGTTAGAATATTGTAGGGTCTACAATCCTCGTGAATTTCGAGGACGAAAGTTTTCAAGGAGGGAAGACTTGTGAGCCCCTGTTTTTCAAAATTTAATTAATTAGTGTTAATTAATTATAAATGACATATTTAGCCTTAAAATATTTATTATGATTTTTAGGAATTTTTTAGAATTTTTAAATAAATTTTAAATGAGTTTTAAATACAAAAATACCATTTTGCAATTTATTAAAATGTTTTAAAGTAGTTTTGCAATTAACCGAAATGTTTTAATACCATTTTGTAATTTTCCAAATTATTTAGAAGTCATTTTGTAATTAGTTAATTGTTTTTAATATGGAATGCAAATTACTATTTGCATTCAGTCGTATTAGGGATCGGTTTATAATTTTCTAAAAGTCTAAGGACCCTAATATAATTCCTAACCCTACCCACCCCCGACGACTGCACGACGACCGTCGACCGACCTGCCCCCGCCATTTTTGGCCGCCCAACCGACCTAGGACCGACTCTGACCCCCTATAAAACCCCCCACACTCTCCCCGACCCATCTACCACCACCACGACGCAACCACAGCCTAGCTCCGCCCTATTTTCCCCAGAACCCATCACCGGAACCCTAACTCCGGCTAACCCCCAGTGTCGCTTCCCCTACAAGCGTCACCGCCCCCAACCACCATCAGCTGACTCGCCGCGCTGAGGCGAGTCATTCGCCACCCGAGCGTCGCTTCCCCATCGCCTCCTCCGCCGTCCACGGCCTTCGAAACCCTCACCAATCGTCGGACACGTAAGTTGCAGCACTGAATCGTATCGTACGTCTCTCGAATCCACGTATATGGTTCGCCAGGACACGGGGACCCTAGTCCACTGCTTGGACATGCGTATCCATACTCGTACGTGTCGTAAATAACCCTGACACTTAGACTCTGTGTCCCAAACCATCAAGACACAGTTTCGATTTATCGGGTTACTGTTATTTAACTTAAAACCTATAATAATTTTAATCTAAATCCTAACCCTAACACAACGAACGGGCTGACCCCCTGGCCAGCCCGACCCGACTTATATAATATATATATATAATTTTAATATATATATATAATTTATATATATATATTTATAGTTAAGTATATATAATTTTAATATATATATATATTTTTAATTTATATATATATATTTATAGTTAAGTATTTCATATATATATGTATATTTAACATATGTATGTATGTATCCATTATGTAAATATCTATGTATTTATATGTATATATAAATATTGTAGTTATACATTTTATATATGTATTTCACTATACCTAGTGTAAATTATTTTTATGAAAATATACTTGTCATATTTATATGACTACTATGTATAATTTTACCTTATTAAAATATTAATATTTATTTTGTACTTTTACCACTTTGTATTTTTGGTGTATTTTAATTACTGCAACCATTTGGTGTCCAAGTCTAGCATGGGTTTTTGGGCTCAAATATGTTTCCCCACATTCAAGACCTGTACAAGTCATATTGGACTTGATTCATGGCCTTGGGTCCTGTATTTGAACTTTGGTTCAAATTATATACATGGACAAAATACGCAGATAATTAATTATTTAATTTCAGTTTATGTACAATGCTGTTTTTGAATTTCTAAAATACTTTAATTGCTGTTAAAATTCTGAAAAAATAGTATTTAGATACTATGTTAATTTAGCTAATTTAGTATAATTTTTTACAGTATTTAATTTGCAGTTTTGCTACTATTTTGGCATATGAAGCCAGAACTCATTTTCTGTGTACTTAGGAAAATTAATTTTTATAAAATACTTGTACTGGTTAATAAATTCCAAAAAAATTATAATAAATTTTTATAATTAATAAGGATCATTTTGTTACTTTATTTTATATAAAATTAAGCTTTTTTTCTATCTCAAAAATTGTTGGAACACAATGTTCATTTGATTTATTTATTGAATAATTACGACTTGCAGCTTTTTGTGTTATTCTGAGTTATAACCGTGTTGAACCTCACCCCTCACTAGTGTAAAGACCCTAGAAAGTTAGTAATAGTAGTGTGTCACCCCACATTGGTCTCCTATACTAAAGTCATCATTTTGGCTAGGTGCCCAGTCACAAGTCGGGTTGCACTAATTAGTGTCTTAGTGTTTTAGCTTAGTGTAAAAACTAAGTTTATGTATTTATTTCTACAGTGATGAGTTATCAGACATCTATAGCACTTTTATCGTAGCTTGCTTTGCTAGAGGCAAGTACTTTCTACAAACTGTACATACTGTTACATAAATGAACTGCAAATCCAACAATGTTAAATGCTGATCCTTGGGGTAGCAAGTTAAAATATCACATGTTGTACTTTCCACTACTACCATGCTTATAACAGTCTTTATGTATCTCTCACATGATTAGAATATGGGTTATGGGAAAACTGACAGTTGAGTACGTGATCGTGCCCCCCCTATAGTAGCGAGCGAAGTCGTATTTTATATGCATACCTTGCCGCAGGCCATTATTCGGCATTTCTGTACGGATGTACTTGTACGTATGTACATTTTATTTACATATACCACAGTACATTATACACCTATTGACGATCACGTACCTGCTGTAGTTTTAAACATTACATATACATATGTCTCTATGACATATGTGTCCTTGCCATGATAGATTATGTGATGCCATGTTTCCAGTTATTCCTCTTATGTTCATTTTCATGTTTCATATGCTAGTTTGTTAGAATCAGTACTTGCTCCCGTCCTGACAGGATAATGTTGTAGGTGTCCTTACTGAGGAGGAGTTACTCTGCGACTCATATTATGGAGATACTGTCGAGGACCCGACTTTGCTTTACGAGGATGTTCCTGCGGGGAAACTCGTCTATTTTGCGTAGTCACCGGGGATACTTAGTGTAGTCATGTATTAGACTACGTATTTTGTAACTGGACATGTATCCAGTTTTATATTTCAGACTTGTACTTGGACTTATTACTATATGAGACGACTTTTGTGTTTGGAGCATTTATGACTTTTATTCACTTATAGAACTGTTAGCACATTTAGTCTTATCCTGTTATCTCTAGAACAGCTTACTGCGCTTTATCTCAAGCACAGACTGGACATGACTCGGCCCGGCCCAATAATTTGGGTAACGGGTCGTGACAGTATATACCTCAGATTCTAGAAGAGACTGAGAAAGAGGTATCGGTACCCATAAAATCTATGTTTTATACATAGTTAAGAGAATTTTGGAATTAAGAAGTTTGTCATAAATGACATTATCAAATAAGAATAAAAGGGTTATAAAATTAAAGAATAACACTAAAATCACGAATAATCTAATGGAAAGATGTAGTATCTCTCGCAAGACGTAGAGTGTTCGGTTCTACAGTACATAACACAAAAGGAATAAATCTGATAGGTTTTGAATAGATGTTTGTAACAAATAGAGATCCAAATGTATAAGAGAAATATTAGCCCAAGGATTCACGAATCTATTATTAATAGAATATGAGTAAATATATTCTCTAATCATGATAATCTAGACGATAAGATATACCCTCTAAGGTCGAGGATTTAAAATTTTCAGGTATATCTTTTTGAAGGATTTAATATTACCATGTTATCCCCGAATGATCTACAAATGATCCATATATGGATTAAACCATCCAGAGGAATATGATAGGCTCATTGAGTTTATGAAGAAATCCCTGAACATATTCATCAAAATGGTTGTCTATAAATTACCTCCTAAAGAGAGGACCTCTTTCTCATGAAGAGAAGATCTTCGGAAGAGATTAGAGTACCTCCCGAAGAGATCAAAAATCTCCTGAAGAGAGAGGAATCTCCAGAAAAGATAAAGATAAAGATAAATCTCCAAATGAGATCTTATATAATATTATGAAAAGATGAATCTCTAGAAGAAATCTACTATAAATCTCATGTAGAGATAAATATTTTGTGGAGATAAATCTCCTGTAGAGATTTAAAATGAATGATATATCTATAATGATCAGGTCAATAGGATCTTTTACAACCAAAGAACACGTTCTGGGTCATGGAGTACCATATTTAAAGAATATAAAATTCTTTATTGCTATTCACTCACCATAATATTTTTGAATAATATTAGGTACATAAATTATTCTTGATGAATGTTTTGATCTTATGAGAAATGCAGATGAATGGTATTTATCTGATGCTCATTAAAGGGATACCACAAATAAAGTATGTTTTATAAATAATGTTGCAGGTATTTTAGAGAGAATAAATCAAATCACTGCGGCAATTTCATCAAAGCAAACAGAGGATGTGCATTGGCTATGTTTTCAATTATTCAGCATATCAGGGGGAGTTACGAGCTTTCGGGAATCACAAATCAAGCCTGCAACCTGTCACGCCCCGACCCGGAATTGTAGAAGCATAGATTTTTCTATGCGACCCAAAAGAAATACGGAAGCTTCATGCGGCTCAAAACCTGGGGGAGTTTCATGCGGCTCAAAAGTACTGGGAGCTTCATGCGGCTCAGAAAGTTTCATGCGGCCCACAAATAATAGGGAACCTTATACGGTTCAAAATCAGCCTAAGCAGCTGGCCATAATTACTCTGACATAAAGGCGATAGCTCTGACAGAGATAATGGCTCTGACATAAAGACAAGACGTGACATGCTCCTAAAAAGACGAGAAAATTATCATGATATCTAGCACAGTTCATAAATTCCAAAGAAGATTCTTTATACGGATCGCCTATGCGACCCTCATGCGGCTCAGTCATGAGACAACTCTCATGCAGTTCGAGCATGGATCATCTCTCATGCGGCTCGGTTATGTGACGTCCTTCATGCGGCTCGGTCATGAGACACTCTTTATGCAGCTCGACTATGGGACAGTCCTTCATGCGGCTCAGCCAGGATAGATCCTTCATGCGGCTCGGCTATGGGACAGTCCTTCATACGGCTCAGCCAGGATGCATCATTCATGCGGATCGCCATAGAGTAGCAGTTGAGACGTGTGGCAGAAATTGACCAAGTCTTAAACAGTTTGAATTTAGTGCAACAAACAGATCATGATCAATTTTAACCAATCTCCAGCTGCCCACTTCTCGTGGCACAGTTACAAGGATGTGTCCCAAAATTAGCCACATGGCTGTACACCCTATTACTCATGAATTCATATAAATAGCAAGGTGCTATTCCCTTGCAGGGACAGATACACACAGAGAGATATACAGACACCCGGGCAGAGAGAGAGAGAGCATTTCTTCAACGGAGTCGAGGTTGCGTTCGATCGTCCAAGGAGTAAGGCAGAGTTGATAGCACTTTTACGAGCCTCTACCGTCACACCCCCAGAATCTAAACTAAACAATTATACTTAGATTGCTTTTCCTAGGTTTTGTTCCTAGGCTCTCTTTTGTACAAACGAGTTTGTAATTGTGTGTCAAAGTTCATTCCTTTTATAAAACTGTTCTGTTCTACGACAATCAATGGCAAATACGATGGCGACTCTGCTGGGGACTAACTTCTCTACTGTTGAGAAGTTGGTGACGTAATTGGACGAAGCCAAACTCGGCTTCACGTAACAGATGCTGGTTGTTCGCTTCGACCAGCAAGCATTTGAAGAGATGCTCTCCGAGGGGAGCGCTAGCCCCATCCTGAAGCGAGCTAGCACAAAGAAAGCCCGCAGGGCGTGGAGTCCCAAAACTGTTGCCCCTCTCCAAGCTTTGGAAGAAGTGTTCTCTGCTGCCCAAGACGGCAAAGAAGACTCACATGCGGCCCCACTTCAGGCCGCAGAGGACCTTGCTGTCCCTAAGTTCGACAAAGGAAAATACTACGATGCTGGACTTGCGGGAGCAAATGGGAACTCTATACGGTCAAGGAAGAAGCCGCATAAGGGTAGGACTACAGGAAGAACGCATATACGGCCACCAATCTCAGCCGCATGCAGAAGGCTCATGCGGCCCCCAATCCCAGCCATATGCAGAAGGCTCATACGACCACCAATCCCAGCCGCATGTAAAATACCTATGCGGCCACCAACCCTAGCCCCAGGGAGATGACCTATACGGCATCCAATCCCGGCCATCTGCCCTATGCGGCTCGAGTTCAGTCTTCGACCGTCTCTCATGCGGTCCTGACATCAGAAGCTCCAATAAGAATGTACCAGATTATATGCGGCACAGTTTGGAATCTTCCTACTACACACCCTCAGGTGCTAGAACGAAGAAGTCCAGGACAGCGCGGGCTCGTCGAGCTCAGTCAGCTGTCCCAACCTCTGACCATCAGAGAGTTCCGCTAACTGTTATACGGGCCTCTGATGGAAAGTTGTACAGAACCACCCGTGTTCAGCCGCCGACGGCAAACGGACAGGGTGGTTCCCAAGAGTCTCCCAACAATGATCGATGACAAGTGCTTTTACTAGCCCCGTATCAGGGAGCAAATATGATGCCAACGCACTCGTGCGCTCGGAATTCTCGGGCCCATAAAATGAGTGTAAAGGTTGATCGAGATGTACTTGACTTGCGAGATGTGATTCTTCACAAGCGCAAAAAAGGAGAAGAAACCTTGGTGTGCAAAGAGTCCTTCCATGGACATCACTGCACTCAAGTCATTGTCAACTGCTGCCGCAACAAGACAGCAGTACAAGAGGACCGGCAATCTGTCTTCCAACGACTGCAGCAGCCAGGACCGGTCCAACAACAAAGCTCGGGAGAGGAGGCGCTTCCTTTTGCCTCCTGTAACTCTGCCCGGAAGGTCCCTATCGGCAAAGGAGGGAAGAAAATAAAAATCTCCAGCCCGACAATTTCAACCAACACGACCAAGAAATTCTCATCAAAGTGGATGTCCAAAGCCGTCACAGGAGGAGTTTATCAAGGTACCCGCTCAAAGACGAAATCTTCAACACTGGGAGATTCTTCATCTACATCCTTGGGGGTAGTTGAAGCTGGGGGTAGCACTCCTCGGAACATCCACGACAATCTGATGTTCCAAAAAGATGAACCAGAGAAAGCAACCTCTCCAACAGATACAACAGACTCAGACGTCCCTGAAAACGTCCACAAGTGCCAAGACGAGGCAAACTCCTATGCAGGGGGTGGTACTTCCTCCGAGTCCGAACCAGAGGAGAATATTTCCACATACCCCGACGACTTCTCTATGCGAGGGTATGATTCAGAGGGTACGTCTTCTACGGTTTCTTCCACTTCTCCTCATGTGAGAACGACATTCATGACTGAGAATGAACAAGATGGTCCCAGTGATTGGTAGCGCCTCGACACTCTTGAGGTCATACTCCAACCTTGGTTAAGTCATTGGACGAGATCAAGGCGGCCCTACCGGCTCTTCAAGGAAGGATACCTGGCCAAACAAGCTTGGGTCCCGTCGTCAATGCGAACTCAAACACAACCGCGCCAACCCCGGGCGACAATCCACCTAGAATGTCGGCTCCTACTACTGCAAAAGAGGCTAGGGAGGCGAGAAGAGAAGTCCAGGAGCTCCATGCAATATTCTACGCCCAAGAATCCTCTCAGGACCTCAGGATCCGACAGCCGCATCCCGCTGCATGGAGAGATGTCCCCTTCCCTCCATGATACAAACCATTCAATATCAATCCATATGACGAGAAAACCTCTGCGAGCTGGTATATGACCTACTTCGAGGTCACAACAGACCATCTACCGTATGATGACGCCATCCTCACGAGGTTGTTCATTAGGGCATTAGAGGGGGTCGTATTCGATTGGTACCGCAACTTGCCGGATAACTTCATCCACTCCTTTGCCGGCTTCAAACATATGTTCTTGGAAAGCTTCTACGAGATGGGACAAGATGTGACAATGTCAACCCTCATGGACGTTGTTCAAGGAAAAAAAGAGCTGACAAGTAACTACATTCAGCGGTTTCGCCAAACTGTAATGAAATTGCCCTCCGGTAACCCTGACTCTTCTTTAATTGAGATTTGCCAAAAGAGGCTGCTCCCCACAATCAGCCTCTGGATGGGCAAAAGTCAATTTAAGGACTGGAAGACCTTCATCATCAACGCCACTAGCACAAAAACAAAATTGAAGAAGGCTCGTCAACTGGAATTGCATATCTCGGATGGAGAGGATAAGGGCAAATGCCCTAATGCCAACAACAACAATGGCGGCAGTTCCTCTAATAACCGGGACACCAAAGGCAAGTAGGCTATGGTTGTCGATACAGCCCAGAAGCTTGAACCAAAGCAGGTAGAGAAGCAGTGGCCTCACGTGACTTACTCCTTCGAGGATAGCCATGTCAAGACTATCTTTGACATGCTCTTGCAAGAAGATAGAATTCAGCTCCCTCCGTTGAGACGTGAACCTCGACCTGCAGAGATGGAGAACCCGAAGTACTGTCACTTCTACCGCTACGTCTAATACGCTACTCAAGACTGCTTCCAATTGAAGCGGTTCATCCAGAACCTCATCGATTCCAAGGCTCTGGCCATTGATTTTGAAGAGGTAACCGTGGCTGCCAACATGGTGTCGGTTCAATTTGGTAGCTTTCCTCCAATGAGAACTCAAGATGGCGTAGTACCCGTCCCTCGGGCAACAATGGAGGTCACTAATCTTTCTCCTCCATGAGACCAGACAACTGGGCTGGTGCCCCTCACCACGTCACGAAGGAAGGTCATGTGGGTCCACCCGGTCTTGATACCTGAAGTAACTCAGTCAATATCATTTTTTACCGACAAGAAGAAGAGTAGGAATGCTAAGTCCTGTCACACAATCTCAGCCGGCATTGAAGAAGCAACAACTGTCATTACCCGGTCCGGTGCACAATCTCAACACATACCGGATAACTCGGCTGAAGATCGTCAGCCGGCCACTACTGATGCCCCAGGACCTTCTCAGCCTCTACCGGTCGACAATCCTAAGCCAAAAGAGACCCGCTTCGACAAGCCGCTCCGTAAAGATGCACCTCAAGGGCTGGAGAGGCCTTATAATTTTGACATCCTGGCACAATTGGCCAACACACCAGCCAAATTGTCATTATATGAGCTCTTGAGACTCTCCAAGGATGTTCGCGTCGCACTGAGCAAAGCACTCCAGAATGCTGACGCTTATTTGGCTCAGGTCAAGCTTACAGGGGAGAGCTCGCTAGCGGATTTCCAGGACATCACTTGTATATGTGCAATGTCCAACATCATGTTCACTCCGTAGGATATGCTCATCAAGTCTAACATGCACGATCGCCCTCTGTATTATACTGGATACATCAGCGACATCAAGGTGGATCGGATACACATTGATCCCGGTTCTTCAATAAGCATCATTCCGAAGAGCTTGCTCCACCTCCTGTGCATCCCTATGCATCGGCTGACACCTACCAGCACCGCCATCGGCGGTTTCAATTCAGGAAGAAGCTATCCTATTGGAAAGATTCGCCTGAAATGCCAAATTGGCGACCTCCAGTCGGAAGTAACTTGGTACGTCATAGACGCAGATACGTCCTACAACATTCTTCTGGGGCATCCGTGGATACACAATTACATGATCGTGCCCTCCATATTGCACCAGTGCTTCAAATATGTCTACAAGCACGGCTTCATAAGAACGGAATTCGCCGACATCGATCCTTTCAAAGTGGTTGAATCCTACTATTCGGATTCCTGCTTGTACGAAAAATCAAAAAATCACCTGATCAAAGAGGATGCTCAAGAGCAGACAGAGACAACAATGGGATCAGAAGAACCTCTGAAGATCCGTCTCCAGTCCCGTAAATCGGGCAGAACTGTACCTCTTATAGCCACTCTGCGTAAATAAGCAGTCAGTCTACCAGTGCTCACTACATAAAATGAGTAAATGGTTGTTTGCAAAAACAAAAGTTTTTTTTATTTCACAAACTTTGTAAGAAGATTACAATTGAATTCTGGGAAAGTACAACTATAGGAATTCGATCTGAAGATGATCGCTTTATCCCTTGGACGATGTAAACTGTGAAGACGACAGCCTCTGAAGATTACAGCAGCACTTGGGCAAGAACTCCTGATCTCTATGATGATCTTGAATGATCTGATCTTGATAATGAAGGACTTGAAACTCTATTTATAGAGTTCTGGAAAATAACTAATTAGTAGTTATTTCTGGATTACGCTGGCAGGATTGTGCAGGCATTGGACTGCACAAGCAGCGAACTGCGATGGCAGTTACTCGATCGTGGCTCAACTATATTAGACGTGTGGCATTGTTTGATTGAAATGTGCATGGTCGTGTACAGACGGTTTCCACGTGGTGAGCAATTGATGGCATGTAGGCCACGTATAAAATGTCAGTTATCTTGATGGATTGTGCTGCTTGAACTGCGCTAGCTTCAGACTGTACTGGGATCGAACTGTGCTGAAGAGGATCTGACAGACTGTGCTTCGTTTGGGCTGGCAGACTGTGCTGGGAGTTGACAGCTGGACCGCGTTGACAGCTGTTCTAAGATGCGATGCAGCTCGAGAAACGAACAGACTCCTCGCTTTTCGGGCTGTCAGTTGTCAGAAAATTTGATTTTATGTCAGGTAATGATGACGTTGCCACGTCAGCATTGTGCGCTTGGATGTTAGCGCGGTTCGGCCTCGCGCAGTTGATTTGTTGCGCAGTCTGTCTCCTGCGCAGTTCATTTGAAGGGTGCTCCATTTGATTTTTATTGCTTTTTTGATGGGTGCAACTTGATTTTTAGGACCTACAAGACCCCCTTCAAAGTTTTCAAAATTTGAAAATATTCAAATTTTCGAAATACTTTGAATTTTAAATTTAAAATCAAGTTGCGCAAGTGGCGCTCTGACTGCGCGTTTGGAGGAATCAGCTCCGACTTTTGTGGCACAATCTGAGGTGACTATTGTACTTCTAAAAACTATAAATAGTTTCCATTCTCATTCTGTCAACCTTTACTTGTTTTCGATTTTCTGAAGAGATAAAAGCTTCCCTCATATTTCGACCACTTCTCCTCATTCTCGCCGTCGACGTTAATGGCTCCTAAGCGAACTGCCACCGAAAAGGGCAAGGCCCCCGCCGAGCCTTCGACTCTGGTTGCGCCCCGAATCTCTCGTCATAAAATTGGCCACCCAGCACTGCAAGGTAGATGACAAACTCGATCGAAACCCTTTTTAGGGTTCTTGACATTTTTGAACCTTCATACCTCTCTCTTTTTAGAGATTTGATGGTATTATGCCACCCTGTTTAGGGTTTTGGTTGCACACACACAATAGTATTTCATTTTTATGAAAACTATATGCTTACGCAATCGGTTGGAAAGCGCTGGCAGATATTCAGCACAATCCATCGATTTGTGCAAGTCAGTTGAGCCAGCGCAAACTGATGGCTTGCGCAAGCGGGTTACCGCAACCTATGCCTTGCGCAAATGGGTTAGCGCAACCTGATGTCTTACGCAAGTGGATGTGTTGGCGCAATTGGATACTTTGCGCACGTGGGTTGCATTGGCGTAATCTGATGCTTTGCACATAGCACAATTTGATGAACTCTTTTCAAAGAAACTTTGTGATTTTGCATGTACTGATCTTTATCTCTTTATTTGATGCAGTTAATCTCAGAGAAGACCCAGATTATGAGGTCTTTGCATGATCTTTAGCTGAACTTGAGTTCAAGGAGGATCTTTTCCATGTGACATATCCTCAATATGCCTTGCCGTCGTCTCGGCAAGCCATCCTGATGGCCCAAGATAATGAAACTCTGCTGTGTCTAATGAACGGACATCCACTCCAAACTGCAGATACAGTTACTCATAAGAAACCGTTGTTCCTGTTCGGTGAGGCTTTCGACAAGAACTCTCAACCTAGACCTCGCATGGAGCAGAGGCTTTTTCAAAGAGGCAAGAAGATGATACTTCTACCAGAGATTTTCAGATGCCTTCCCCTGTCTCGCTATGCTTTTGTGAGCTATCCCAGAAGGATGGAATGGGATATAACTCCACTTCAGCAAGCTCAAACGGGGAACATCTGTGTGAAGAAGGGGCCGAACAGCAAAGACATGTTCTACAGTTCCTCGGAGCGTCACAGCTCCCTACTCAGAGGACTGAAACCTGGGTGCATTCCACCAGAAAACTCTTCCCTGCTGCTCCCAGTCTGAACACCGTTATTCGCAAATGAGTTTGCGAAGGTTGAAGAAAGATATCCAGACCAAGATATTTGATTAACAGGTCTTGTGAATTCAGATAACAAGAGGTGGAGCTGCATAGCCAATTTGATATTGGCTTAATTTGAAGACCGGCTCAAGGAGATTGAGCTGTACCAAGCGGTGTACGCCACCGTTTATGGTTTTCTACCTAATCTGCATCTATTCCTTGTATTGGCGGAGAGATACAATTACAGAACGGGGACTTTTATGACACCATGCGGAGAGATCGGATTGGCTTTACACGAGATGAAGTACATCTCTAGCTTGCCAATGGGAGATATTCCCTATGAATAATTTGTCCCAACCAATGATGAGTTGGACAAATTACGCCAAGAGAATGCCGACATGGTGACTGTCTTTGAAGAGCTGCTATGCCACTACAAAATCTGTTCCTTGTATTACAAGAGTGGTACATCCGGCACCTGTTACTCAACCAAATGGTTGCCATATCTCTTTCTCAACCATAACATTAAGAAAAAGACAAAGGAGCATGATAACTGCAAACCCACCTTCTTCAAACCACTTAGCAACAGCGAAGTGATAGCGTTGATGGAGGAGAACAAGGCTCTGGATATCAAGATCGAGGATGATCTTCAATATCCCCCTCTCAAGAAAGATGACATTCTTGAGAGTTATATGAGGATGGGCTATAGGCTCATGTCGAAGGAGGTCCAGTTGGCAAATTTCCTCACTTATTGGCTTCAAAGATACGTCGTTCCTGGAGCCAGCACTGTCGATCGCTTTCATCGAGGCGTACTATTTGCTGTTGTCCGCTTAGTCTTCGGCTACCGGATGGATCTATTGTCGGCGATGACTTGCAGAGTGATTGCTGGCCTTCGCCTTTTTGTTGATCAAATGCTTAGAGGAAAGGGTGAGAAAGAAAGCTTTTCCCGGCTAGAGCTACCATACACATCTGTTCGGATGGCTTCTTCTGCACTATCCTTCACTGATGAACCCCGATATGGGAGCGGTAAGTGGCAGCTTTTTGAGAAGATTCTCCAAAAGCAAGTGGATATACACCACTTTAAGAGATTACAGACGCGCTCTGAATCTTGGAAAGGGATGGAACTTCTATTTTGTTCCCCCTCCAACTTGCTACTAGCATATGTCCACCAACCTTGTCGATTCTGTGAGGGCACAACCTCTGGGCCACACAATTTTCAACTGGTTGAAGACGATCCGGCCATCTCATTTGGTGTACCGGTTTGAAGACGAATGCTATCTGGAGCCTTATCTCCCGAGCCATTTTGTATGCCAATTCGGCTATGACCAATTCCACGTAGGCAACGCCATAACGTGCCTACAGGGAAAAGGTTATCTGATCGATGGAGCCCGGGCTTGGGCTTACTATAATGCTCGGGATACGAGGACTATGTTCTCAATGCCGCTAAAGAGCGATCATGGTCCTCGTATGCTGTATACATATTCACTCTTCTACACATCGGCGAACACTTTTGTTGAGAACTTTAGTCTAGTAGACAGTTTTACGACTGCGGCCCGTTTAAAGAAGGGAGCATCTGTTGTGTTGGCTCCTGGTAATGATGAAGAGGATGAGCCAGTTGATGCACCGTTGGAAGCTTCAAGGGAAGCCAACTTTCCTGAAGAAGTCAACGAGCCGCTGCGCGTCTCTTTGAAGGTCGTCAGATCTCCAATCAAGGAGAGGAAGAAAAGAAAGGCGGAAGAACCCTCTTCTCCAGTTGCTAAGAGGAAGATTGTCTTAGAATCTTCAGAAAGGGTCACCACCATGTCGTAATCTCGGCAGCATGCTGAGTCGACTCAGAGAGAAGAGGCGACGACTCTGACATCTCTTCAAAGGCAAGTAGATGTTGTAGATGCAGAGAGTCCCGAGAGACCTTTACGCAGAAAGAAGATAGTTTTCAGGAGGAAAGTGGCCACTCCTCCAAGACCTATCCTGTTATCGGTCGTGACTAGTGCTGTTGTCGGAGTCATGATGTCATCTCCTACACCTGCCATTGAACCCAGGCAGGAAGCTTTCAGTCCAAAGAGAAGGGACGAGGTTGTAGAGACCAGAAAGGATATCGCGGAGACAGCAAATGAGGCTGCGAAGCCAAATGAGCCAGAAACAAAAACCGCCCACCTTTCAGCTTCTCCTCGATCACTACGTGCCGAAGAAGATAAGTTAATGATTGAGGCACTGGACGATTGTGACTTTGGCTTCCACGATGATGTAGATCCAGTTGCCGCAGCTGACAGTGAAGAAGCACGTGAAGTGAGTGCAAGTGATGAAGATACATCAGCAGAGGCTGTTAATGATACTCTGAATCAAGAAGAGGATGCTGATGTACATGCATCCCTAGAGAAGAATGCGGTTAAAGAAGTAGCACCGGAAGGAGCTACTATCACCCATCAAGGAGGTATTGGTATTGACTGATATTAATACCCTTCTTTTATGGATTAAATGGCTAACATCTTAATTTTTATCCATACAGAAATCTAACTTTCTCCGATTCCTCCAATATGCACTGATATAGTGCAAACAAAGGAGATAGCCAGCAGTAGCCGTCACTTATCAGGCGGCTCTGAAGTGGGTAGTAGCCAGGCAGTAATATCTGAAGGTACTTCCGCGAGGCTACAACCCATGTCAGCAGATGATAAACTTGTCACTGGTCCCAGCAATGGTAAGATTGCCCTTACTTTTGATCCTTTTCGATAGTTGCTAATGACAGCAAACTGATGGGGTTTATTTGATTTCTCAGAGGAACATTTGGGAGGAGCAACCAGTTCTACCATGGCTCCCTTGTCTAAAGAGACTACAGTTCATGCTGCCGAACTTCCGTCTGTATAGGCACCTGCTGTTTTAACGTCCATGGGAGTAGCAGCTACACCCGGTGCCATAGCTACTAACAGATTTATAATTGGTTCCTTCACCAACCTTTTCTTCAATTCATTAGGACCCTTAGTAGAAAGGGTACTGGAGAAAGAAGATATTGCTTTCATAACTATTAGGGCTCCAACCTCTTATCTGATCGCTGCCATCCGAAGTCAAGGTGATGAAGCACAAGCTGCTTACCTTGAACACATATTGGATGAGCTGGAGGAATCAGTTAAGATCTACAAAGATCTCAATCGGGGAGAAGTAGAGCCCTTGGTACATGCTGAGTTTGAGAGGATTGTAAGCCCCCTGAATTTTCGAAATTTATTTTAGAATTTTCCAAATAATTTATTCTCGATAATTAATTTTTGATTTAATTAATTTTGATCATTAAAATGCTCTTTACCGTGACTTAGAATTCTAGATCATCAGGGATGCCAGTCTATGGAAACTTTCTTCTTGAAGTTTATAGTAGACGAGATTATCTTCATGTTGATATGTCGTGTCCCACTCGAACTTGCTCCCTTGTACTCTTTTTGCTTCACACAAGTTCGGGTCAATTTAGACCATTTAATTAATAATTGATTTCCCACTCTTTTCCTTGATCATTGTTTGCACGTTACCGTGACTTTTAATTTAGGAGCACCAGACTAGTCGTTTTCTCAGAACCAACTTCTCATGAATGATCTACTCGAGACGTTCTTCACCCATGACCTTCGTGTCCTACTCAGACACTCCATCTTGTGCTCCATTTCCTTCGCACAACTTTCGGTTCAATTTAGGCCAATTAATTATCTACCGTAAAACCTAATTTAATTTCCCATTTAATTTCGGGGCCCAACATCGACCCAACCTAGTCGACCCCAAATAGGAACATGGCCTACACGAAGCCTACAACCCACATGACACTTGTGTCTCATTTATTTGAGCCCCCACATACTACTTATTTACCCATGATCATAAATACCTATTTTAATTCAAATATTGCACCATGTCCGATTTTGACCCGACCCGGCTCGACCAAACCCGAACCCAAGCTCCATGTTGTCCTCTCGTGACTACCCATACGCCCCACATAAATTCCCACTTTTTCCTAATTTTAAATATCTCTATTTCCCTCTCTTTTATATATGTATATATATGTACATATATAATATATATATAATATACTCCTCTCTCTACATTTAAACAACTCATTCTCTCTCTATCTATACTCCACACCCATCACCAGCACAAATCAAACCCCCCATGTGGCCGGCTTCTTTCTCTCTCTCTCTAAATATCTTTCTTTTTCTCTCTCTAAATCTCTCTCTCTCCTTATATATTATATATACACACACACATATATACTCTCTCTCTCTTCCTCTCACTATCACCCCATCACTCCACAGCACCCCCCTGCTGTACGAGAGCAACCCCCCATTCTTCTTCTTCACACTCCTTCTTCATTTTATTCTTTTCCACTTCTCTTCTTCTTCTTCAAATACTACAACACCATCACCACCATTTTTCTTCTTTTTCTCCATCCCACCACCACAAGCCACCCATTCTCCACCACCACTCTTCGCCTCCACGACCTCCTCCCCTGGCCGGAGTTCAGTCGCCCATGGCCGAGCAGCAGCTGAGCACTACCACCATCGTCTCCACCATCGCCAAAACCGCCACCACCTCCATCATCCACATCACCACAACGCCACTACCACCAGCCCTACACCCCCGAGCACCACTCCCTCTCCAGCCGTGCGCCACCGCCGCAGTGTTGCGTGCCGCCTCCGCAGCGCCGTGTCGCCGCCGTACTGTCCGTACGCACAGGCACATCAGCAGCAGCAAGCAGCAGTTATAGCAGCAGCGGCCGCCGTTCGCCGCGGGTGGCCGCGCAGCACCGCGTGGCCGGCCAACCATTGTCGGGCGACCTCGGGCGAGGCCCCCCTTGCCGCCTCCATCATCCCCGAGGCAGAAAATGGGCTATCCGTGCGTTTGGCACGGGTTTCCACCGTGACGCGCGCGGGAACGGAACACATAATCGCATCTCGAACCAGCACCTTCGTACACATTTTTCGTGAAATCCGACCGTTGGATCATTGATTTCTTTACTCTGTCTCAATCTCGGTATATAGCTCTTCACTCTCCTCAATTTTCGTTCGTTAGTTTCGTCGTTTGATATATCAAAACCGGCCACCAAGTTGACCGTTTAAATTATGTTATTTTTGGACAGTTTTGCGGAGCCAACTTCGTCGGTTCGTATCTTCTCATTCGTGGCTCCGTCTGGCGTGCTACTAGTTCCTATATGAAGCTGGTATAACCCTCTTCCTACCCCTCCAATTTTGTTTTATTGTGAATACGTTTGATTGGTTAAATTCGACGCCAAAGTTGGCCGTCCGAATTCCTAATTTTCAAGTTGTTAAATTCCATTTTTGAACCCGGGACTCCGGATTCAATTTCTGACACCACCAGTAGACTCGTGGCATCGTTCTGGCACGTTTTCATATAAAGTTTGTTAGATTTGGAGGACGTGAGTCCTAGCACGCATTTCGGTACAAAGTGGGTCCCACATTCCGGGTCAACGGGACTTTTTGACGCCGGCTCATCAAAATCTAATTTCGGATACACCGTTGAGTTTGTATCGTCATTCTGGACTCGTTGACATATAATTTGCTAGGTTTTAGTAGATATTGGTTTCGGCACGCATTTCGGTGCAAGTCGGATACCAATATCCGGGTCAACAGGTCATTTTGAGATCGGCTCATCGGAATCTAATTTCGGATATACCATTGAGTTTGTATCATCATTCTGGACTCGTTGACATATAATTTGTTGATTTTTGAGGACACTAGCTCTGACACGCTTTTCCGTGCAAATCAGAATTTCAATGTCCTGGTTAACGCGCCAATTTGAGATCGGGTCAACGGAATCCAATTCTGGATATACCGTTGGGTTCGTATCGTCATTCTAGATTCGTGGACATATAATTTGTTAGGTTTGATAGACTGGTATTCTTGCATATTTTTCGGTGCAAAGCGGGTCCGACACGGATATCGTTTTGACCCAAAATTACCTTTTTGCCCCTGTGTCCAAATTGGACTTATGGACAGGCTATTCTAGCTGATTTGACCATTCTGGACACGTTGGTGATGGTTGTTTCACCATTCGACAACATCTGTAGGTTTTTACCATATTATTGTAATCTTTCTCCTTTTGTGGTATTTTGAGATCCATCGATTCCAGTGATTTCACAACCACTGAAATTGAATGTGTTGACCCTGTACATGTTTATAGAGACTAGCTTTGATCCTGTTTGACCATAGTTGACTGATTTGACTGAACGTCGAAGTAGAGTCAACATTGACCTAGGTTAGGCTAGTTTTGACCTTGGTTGACCACAGTTGACTATTTTGACCAAAAGTCAACCAGAAGTCAACCGTAGCCTAAATTGACCAGAACTTGACCAAAGTTGACCAGTCGACCCAAAGTCAAATGTTAGTCATCGTTATTCAAGTTTGACCTAGAGTTGACCAGAGTTGACCAGTTGACCAAAAGTCAACTGTAAGTCCTTAGATTAACCTAGTTTGACTTGCCTTGACCTAGTTTGACTTAATATGACTTGATTTATTTTCAAACCCTTATATTGATACAGTATTCCACATATAGGTCCTCGAAGCACTGTTCTAGGACTCAGTTGACATATTCCACCCGATCGCAGGCGAGTACATTCTCTGATAACCTTTTTCCAATTTATGATAACTGTTATGATTCATGTACTTAGTGTAGATATGCTTATTCCTGACACATGGTTCTCACGAATTGGTATTTCTGGATCTCGATGAGAGATGTTGCTCCTTGTTAGCTTGGGATGTATTGTGCAAGCTCCCTTGTAGCTCTTGCACAATATATGGTCACGGATTCTAGAGAAGACTTGCTCCCTTCTCATTAGAATCCCGTACAGAAACGTATCCTATTTGGATCCATTCTACCAGTTGGGGGTGGGAGAGTAGTAGCGTATGCCTGTGATCAAATCCATCTTGCATTCTTGAACAGTGTTAGTCATATACCGCACCTATGACTAGCCAGGCCAGTTCTTTACAGGTTCCCAAGCCGGTCACAAGATGAAACTACTACTCACACACATTGGATAGATGGCTTACCCTGATTTGTGTACATACCATGATCAGTTCTACTTTTTTGTTCTAGCTCTAGCTCTACAGCTTACCATGCCATGATACATATATGTACACTCCATAATTTTATTGTATATGCTCTATTTACAGTCTTATGGCTTTTATTCTATCTTGAGATCTGTTATGAGATATATGTACTCGTTCCATCCCGATCGGATATGTTGACAAAATTTTAGAAGTAGTTGTGCCCTCAGTATTGGACTTCATGATGTTGCTAGCTGAGGTGGATCTCACTATTCTTCTATGTGAGTTGCCTGGTAGTTATTCTTAGTTAGTTTTGTTGTTCCTTCTTTATTTTCCTGTATTATGATCATTGTAGATTCTAGTTGTTCTAGTGATATTGTTATTATTTCTTGTCTTATCTTTCTTAGTTTTCGTGATGTGACATGAGTACATTTCTAGTTATGGACCTTTAGATGTTGTAGTTAGTATAGTATACTTGACAGCGCTCTACCACCGATACTGCGGCGTAGGCTGGGCGTGGCCCACGTATTCGTACCCGTATATACGGGTGCGGGTCGTGACACGTTTTTAGTGGTGGCCCATGCAGGTCAGTCTTTGCTATTAATGCGAAGTCGGGGTAGTACTTGAGCTTATCTGTACTACTGCAAACCTGCCCTAGGATTAAGATTGAGTCATGGCATGTTTTAGGATTTGGTACTCAGTCACATATTAGGAACTCTTGGTAGATTCCAGGGATGACCCCTGGGAATCTTATTTCGAAGGCTTTCAAATCTTTTCTCACTTGTTTCCATTCGTCCTGATTTCTGAAATATCTGTCCGTATCAAACTTTATTCCTTCTTGGGATAAGTTTGTGGACCCCAGAGGAAAGGTATAAATTGGACTTATATATCTTCTAGGTGGAGGCGAGAGTATGATTTGCCAATCTCATATCAGGTTGAGATTGTTTTAGATTATATTCCAATGATTTCCTTTTATCTTGACCTAGATAGTACCTTTGGACATCTCCTGAGAATTTTCTTCTAAACCCTATCTCAAAATCTGTTTTTGTTAGTTTCCATCTACTTATCCTTGATTCGTTGTTGAAAATTTTGAATCTTGATGTTCGTTCGTTGTTGACTTCGATTTTGACTTTGTTTGAGATAAATTTTTTTAAGGATTGAGTTAAGATATCATGATAAACATATTTGATTGAGACGATGGGAACGATAAATGTCTACTTTACTTATGGAGTTTGGAATTTATCGCAGTCATATTAGCTAGCCTGACAGGGATATGGGGCCTGATTTTGGATATACTATCCTAGTTATGGAATTTAGATTCTCTTGCAGCCATACCGGTTGGCGTGGTAAGGAATCTAGATGACATAATTATAGGGTGTATACCTTAGTTATGGACTCTATCGTTTATTGCAGCTATGTTTACTGGCGTGGCGTAAATTCTGGCAACATGATTTTGGATAGACGTGTATGGTTATCAGGTTATATCTTAAGTTGATTCACTTCTTTTACCAATTGAGCAAGATAATTCCCACCATTATTTCTTGTTTATTACTATTTCTTTCCCATCGCATGATGATTTTCTCATCTTACCATCATTTCCTTTGCCTTGTATAGCTATGTCTCGATTACACAAATCAACTATCTTATATCTACATCTGTCATCTACACTTTATCGTGCCAAAGAGTCTAGGTTACTGACTAGACTCTAGATGACTTCAAATTTCTTTGTGTCTCGGATTTTCATCCTTGGATTCTCGTGTCCAACCTTCGTTGATCTTATTCTCCATCTTGCCCAAATTCTGATTTACTCGAAGGTTGATCAACTTAGATCGTGTTGAAACAAATTTCTTTATCGTGGTCAGATTTCAATGCTATTAACCCTTGTGCATTGCCTTCTGATTTTGATCATGTTTGGATTTTGGACACTTGTGTCTAAACTCTTTTCGACCTTGATTTTATTTCCTGATTACATCCAAATTCTTTGTGATTAGTCGTGCCTAGATGATTGGCATGACTAAGACAACTTGGGATTTCTTTGACCGTGATTTTAACGATCATAACTATACGTTTTATCATACCTCTATCGTGCCAAGTGAACTTAGACTAATCCTAATTTTAATCACATTCGAACTTGGATCGTATTTAATGATTTTATTAATCATACTCCTTAATCCTTGATCGGGCCTATAAGACTCTATGCGACTTTCGGGTTAATTTCCATCAACCTAAGTCCTACAAATCACCCTGTACTTGAACTTCATGTATATCTTCGATTCTCTTAATCGTCTCTAAAATTGTGCCCCAATGACTTGACTTATTTTGAAATCATGAACATATGATTTTGTTCGTATCATGATTCTATCGTGCCAAATCCCTCATCGTGTCTGAACAATTTTGAATTGATTTTCTTGATCGTGCAAAACTCATCAATCTTGGATCGTGCCTAAAATATTGCCTAAATCTTCTATCATGTTTTAACTCCACTACCAACTTTTAATTTCGAGGACGAAATTTTTATAAGGTGGGTAGGATGTAAGCCCCCCGAATTTTCGGGATTTATTTTGGAATTTTTCAAATAATTTATTCTCGATAATTAATTTTTGATTTAATTAATTTTGATCATTAAAATGCTCTTTACCGTGACTTGGAATTCTAGATCATCACGGATGCCAGTCTCTGGAAACTTTCTTCTTGAAGTTTGTAGTAGACGAGATTATCTTCATGTTGATATATCGTGTCCCACTCGAACTTGCTCCCTTGTACTCTTTTTGCTTTGCGCAAGTTCGGGTCAATTTAGACCATTTAATTAATAATTGATTTCTCACTCTTTTCCTTGATCATCGTTTGCACGTTACCGTGACTTTTAATTTAGGAGCACCAGACCAGTCGTTTTCTCAGAACCAACTTCTCATGAATGATCTACTCGAGACGCTCTTCACCAATGACCTTCGGGTCCCACTTAGACACTCCATCTTGTGCTCCATTTCCTTCGCATAACTTTCGGTTCAATTTAGGCCAATTAATTATCTACCGTAAAACCTGATTTAATTTTCTATTTAATTTCGGGGCCCGATATCGACCCAACCTAGTTGACCCCAAATAGGGACATGGCCCACTCGAAGCCTACTACCCACATGACACTTGTGTCCTATTTATTTGAGCCACCACATACTACTTATTTTCCATGATTATAAATACCTATTTTAATTCAAATATTGCACCATGTCCGATTTTGACCCGACCCGGCTCGACCAAACCCGAACCCAAGCTCCATGTTGTCCTCTCGTGACTACCCATACGCCCCACATAAATTCCCACTTTTTTCTATTTTTAAATATCTCTATTTCCTTCTCTTTTATATATGTATATATATGTACATATATAATATATATATAATACACCCCTCTCTCTACATTTAAACAACTCATTCTCTCTCTATCTACACTCCACACCCCATCACCAGCACAAATCAAACCCCCCATATGGCCGGCTTCTTTCTCTCTCTCTTTCTAAATATCTTTCTTTTTCTCTCTCTAAATCTCTCTCTCTCTCCTTATATATTATATACACACACATATATACTCTCTCTCTTCCTCTCACTATCGACCCATCACTCCACAGCACCCCCCTGCTGTACGAGAGCAACCCCCCATTCTTCTTCTTCACACTCCTTCTCCATTTTATTCTTTTCCACTTCTCTTCTTCTTCTTCTTCTTCAAATACTACAACACCATCACCACCATTTTTTTTTCTTTTCCTCCATCCCACCACCACAAGCCACCTATTCTCCTCCACCACTCTTCGCCTCCTCGACCTCCTCCCCTGGCCGGAGCTCGGCCGCCCATGGCCGAGCAGCAGCTGAGCACCACCACCTTCGTCTCTACCATCGCCAAAACCGCAACCACCTCCATCATCCACATCACCACAACGCCACCACCACCAGCCCTACACCCCGAGCACCACTCCCTCTCTAGCCGTACGCTACCGCCACAGTGCTGTACGCTACCGTCACAGCGCCGCGTCGCCGCCGCACTGGCCGTGCGTACAGGCGTAGCAGCAGCAGCAACCAGCAGTTATAGCAGCAGCATCGGCTGTCGTTCGCCGCGGGTGGCCGCACGCCACCGCGTGGCCGGCCACCCTTGGCCGGGCGACCTCGGGCGAGGCCCCCCTTGCCGCCTCCGTCGTCCCCGACGCGGGAAATTGACTATCCGTGCGTTTGGCACCGGTTCCTGCCGTGACGCGTGCGGGAACGAAACACAGAATCGTGTCTCGAACCAGCAAATTCGTATGCGTTTTTCGATAAATCCGACCATTGGATCGACGATTTCTTTGTTCCGACTCAATCTCGGTATATAGCTCTTCACTTCCCTCAATTTTTGTCCGTTAGTTTCGTTGTTTGATACATCAAAACCGGCCACCAAGTTGACCGTTTAAATTGTGTTATTTTTGGACAGTTTTGCGGAGCTAAATTTGTCGGTTCGTATCTTCTCCATCGTAGCTCCGTATGGCATGCTACTGGTACCTACACGAAGCTGGTATAACCCTCTTCCTATCCCTCCAATTTTGTTTCATTGTGAACACGTTTGATTGGTTAAATTCGACGCCAAAGTTGGACGTCCGAATTCCTAATTTCCAAGTTGTTAAATTCCATTTTTGAACCCGGGATTCCGGATTCAATTTCTGACACCACCAGTAGACTCGTGGCGTCGTTCTGGCACATTTTTATACAAATTTTGTTCGATTTGAAGGACGTGGACCCTGGCACGCATTTCGGTACAAAGTGAGTCCCACAGTCCGGGTCCACGGGACTTTTTGACGCATCTCATCGGAATCCAATTTCGGATATACCGTTGAGTTTGTATCGTCATTCTGGACTCGTTGACATATAATTTGCTAGGTTTTAGTGGATATTGGTTCTGGCACGTATTTCGGTGCAAGTCGGATACCAATATCCGGGTCAACGGGTCATTTTGAGATCGACTCATCGGAATCCAATTCCGGATATACCGTTGAGTTTGTATTGTCATTCTGGACTCATTGATATATAATTTGCTGATTTTTGAGAACATTGGCTCTGACACGTTTTTCCGTACAAATCGGAATTTCAATGTCCTGGTCAACGGACCAATTTGAGATCGGGTCAACGGAATCCAATTCTGGATATACCGTTGGGTTCATATCGTCATTCTGGATTCGTGGACATATAATTTGTTAGGTTTGGTAGACTGGTATTTTTGCACGTTTTTCGGTGCAAAGCGGGTCCGACACGGATACCGTTTTGACCCAAAATTACCTTTTTACCCCTGTGTCCAAATTGGACTTATGGACAGGCTATTCTAGCTGATTTGACCATTTTGGACACGTTGGTGATGGTTGTTTCACCATCCGACAATATCTGTAGGTTTTTACCATATTATTATAATCTTTCTCCTTTTCTGGTATTTTGAGATCCATCGATTCCAGTGATTTCACAACCACTGAAATTGAATGTGTTGACCCTGTACATGTTTATAGAGACTAGCTTTGACCCTGTTTTACCATAGTTGACTTCTTTGACTGAACGTTGAAGTAGAGTCAACATTGACCTAGGTTAGGCTAGTTTTGACCTTGGTTGACCACAGTTGACTATTTTGACCAAAAGTCAACCGGAAGTCAACCGTAGCCTAAATTGACCAGAACTTGATCGAAGTTGACCAGTCGACCCAAAGTCAAATGTTAGTCAACGTTAGTCAAGTTTGACCTAGAGTTGACTAGAGTTGACTAGAGTTGACCAGTTGACCAAAAGTCAACTGTAAGTCAACCCTTGACTTAGATTAACCTAGTTTGACTTGCCTTGACCTAGTTTGACTTAGTATGACTTGATTTACTTTCAAACCCTTATATTGATACAGTATTCCACCAATAGGTCCTCGAGGCACTGTTCTAGGACTCAGTTGACATATTCCACCAGATCGCAGGCGAGTACATTCTCTGATAACTTTTTTCCAATTTATGATAACTGTTATGATTCATGTACTTAGTGTAGATATGCTTATTCCAGACACATGGTTCTCACGGATTGGTATTCCTGGATCTCAACGAGAGATGTTGCTCCTTGTTAGCTTGGGATGTATTGTGCAAGCTCTCTTGTAGCTCTTGCACAATATATGGTCACCGATTCTAGAGAAGACTTGCTCCCTTCTCATTAGAATCCCGTGCAGTGACGTATCCTGTTTGGATCCATTCTACCAGTTGGAGGTGGGAGAGTAGTAGCGTATGCCTGTGATCAAATCCATCTTGCATTCTTGAACATTGTTAGTCATATACCGTACTTATGACTAGCCAGGCCAGTTCTTTAAAGGTTCCCAAGCCGGTCACAAGCTGAAACTACTACTCACACACATTGGATAGATGGCTTACCCTGATTTGTGTACATACCATGATCAGTTCTACTTTTTTGTTCTAGTTCTAGCTCTACAACTTATCATGCCATGATACATATATGTACACTCCATGATTTCATTGTATATGCTCTATTTACAGTCTTATGGCTTTTATTCTATCTTGAGATCTGTTATGAGATATATGTACTCGTTCCATCCTGAACGGATATGTTGACAAAATTTTAGGAGTAGTTGTGCCCTCAGTATTGGACTTCTTGATGTTGCTAGCTGAGGTGGATCTCACTATTCTTCTATGTGAGTTGCCTGATAGTTATCCTTAGTTAGTTTTGTTGTTCCTTCTTTATTTTTTGTATTATGATCATTGTAGATTCTAGTTGTTCTAGTGATATTGTTATTATTTCTTGTCTTATCTTTCTTAGTTTTCATGATGTGACATGAGTACATTTCTAGTTATGGACCTTTAGATGTTGTAGTTAGTATAGTATACTTGACAGCGCTCTACCGCCGATACTGTGACATAGGCTGGGCGTGGCCCACGTATTCGTACCCGTATATCCGGATGCGGGTCGTGACAAGGATGTCTCGAGAGGCTGCAGTTACAAAAGCTGATTTCCATGTTTTTTTGGATACTTTTGCTGCCAAGTCTTCAGAGTATAACTCTCAGATGGAAATAATAGCATCTGCTGCTGGGGAGAAGGAAAAGAAAGTTGTTGAGCTGAAAGCAGAGTTCGATCGACTTCAAGAAGAGTTGAAAATTGTTCAACTTGCTCTGAAAGAAGAGACTACTCAACATCAAACTGCAGTCCAGCAACTGGACATTCTGACCCACGAAAGAAATGAGTATGTCAGGACTCATCAAGCTGAAATCTACCGCCGACTAGTAACCTTGCCGACTTTTGATGAAAATTCTGGAATGGAGGAAGCTAGAAGGCGGGTGATGGATTATCGGAAGGAGCGACTTCAAACTTTAAAGCAGCAGATGGCTAATTTGATGACCCTACCAGCTGAATAGGAAGATTTTTTTGTATCTTCTGTTTTATGACATGACTTTTTGTAATGCCTTTTAATTTTGATTAATAAAAAGACATTCTCTTTGTGGCTCTATTATTTATTGTATATCTCATTCGGATATAAATAATAGTGATAGAAAATATATTCAGAGGTCCGGGACATGATATATTTCTTGATTTAGAAAATAATTATATTCATTATATCTGCTCAGAGGTAATGTGGACATAACAAAATATAATTTGTTGAATATCATTATTTCAGTAGACAACTTAATCAAAGATGACAAGTTGCTGATATGATTGAACGGATAAATCATCAAAATACATGAACGAAATAAATCATTAGAATGAACGGATGAACCGTCAGAAGAATTGAATGAATGGATGAACGGGTGAACCGTCGGATGAATGTAATGAACGGACGAACCGTCGGATGAATGTAATGAACGGGCGAACCGTCGGATGAATGTGATGAACGGATGAACCGTCGGATGAATGTGATGAACGGGTGAACCGTCGGATGGATGTAATGAACTGGTGAACCGTCAGATGAATGTAATGAACGGATGAACCGTCAGATGAATGTAATGAACGGGCGAACCGTCGGATGGATGTAATGAACGGGTGAACCGTCAGATGAATGTAATGAACGGACGAACCGTCGGATGAATGTGATGAACGGGTGAACCGTCGGATGACTGTAATGAACGGGTGAACCGTCAGATGAATGGATGAACGGGTGAACCGTCGGATGAATGTAATGAACGGATGAACCGTCAGATGAATGTGATGAACGGATGAACCGTCGGATGAATGTAATGAACGGGTGAACCGTTAGATGAATGGATGAACGGGTGAACCGTCGGATGAATGTGATGAACCGGTGAACCGTCGGATGAATGTAATGAAAGGGTGAACCGTCAGATGAATGGATGAACGGGTGAACCGTCGGACGAATGTGTCGCTTCGTTGTTTCACGAATCTCTGTCTATAAATGGAACAAAAAATTAGATGGAATGATCACTTTCACTTTTCAACATAAAGATGTCGTATGGAGATGCATCCAAGAAGACTGAGATCACCCCGAAGGTTGAAGCGGGCACTGAAGAACGTCCTTCCGAACCGACTCAACCAAAGCAGACAGAGGCAGGCGAAAGTTCGTCTGCATTCCCGCCACCGCGGGATATCCTGGAGTTCCTGGTTGACCAAGGAAGACTGAAGAAGAGGAGGCCATGAGGATGGCTGCTTGCAAGTTCCTGTTGGGTTCGAGCAAGGATGTTCTCGGCTCTTTTACTAACTTTATTTTTGAGAAGGACGACAGTGGTCCTCGTCCTGTCTATAAAAAGGACGATAGTGATTCTCGTCCTTGATATTATGTAATGTCATTCATGATGAAATAAAATCAAACTTTATTTATGCACTGTCTTGTTGTATTTACATAAAATCCTTGTTACATTCATACATAGTATTTCTTAAGGAATTTGCCATTGATAGGTATCATAGCAACTCGACCGTCCAGCTCTGAGAGTTGATAGGCTCCATTTGAAAAGACTTTGCTCACAATGTAAGGCCCTTCCCACTTCGCATCGAACTTGCCTTTGCTCATATGAGTCATAGTCATGGGACGTCTGACTGTTAGAACGAGTCTCCTTTTTGAAAGGTTCTGACTTTAACTTTGCGGTTGAAAGTCTTCGAGATGCGGGCTTGGTATAACTCAATATGCTGTTTAGCCAATAGCCGCTTCTCGTCAAGCGCCTCCAATTCCTGAAGTCGAAGAATATCGTTGTTCTCCGTTGTCAGCTTATTGGCGACGGCAATCCTTAAGGACGAAATTTGAAGTTCCAGGGGTAGAACTGCTTCGCAGCCATACACTAAAGAGAAAGGTGTACAGCCTGTGGGGTTACGGACCGTAGTACGATAGGCCCAAAGACATTCTCCAAGCTTTTCACTCCAATTTCATTTGTTAGTAGACATAAACTTCTTAGGGAGCTTGATGATAGTTTTGTTGAAGGCTTCAGCCAAGCCATTAGCAGCAGGATTGTAGGCTGTTGAAGCGACATTGTCAATCCGGTGATCATCGCAAAATCTTGTAAACTTCTGGCTGATAAATTGAGGTCTATTGTCATGAATGATTCGTCGAGGTACACCAAATCTATAGATGACATGGTCTTTGACAAAGTTGATGACGCTGCTAGTTTTGACTTCTGTCAAGGGTATAGCTTCGGCCCATATGGAGAAATAATCTGTTATGGCGAGTATAAACCGATGTCCCTTAGAAGAAGGAGGATTGATAGGACCTATAATATCCATGCCCCAAGCTTCGAAAGGCCAGGAAGCAGCAGCCGGATGAAGGAATTCTGACGGTTGATGGATGAAATCTGCATGGATTTGACAGGCTCGACATTTCCTTGCATATTCGATGACATCGGATACCATAGAGGGCCAGTAGTAGCCCATGCGTCGGATACGATCTTGTAGCTTAGGGCCGGGTTGATGTGCTCCGCAAACACCATCGTGAGCTTCACGTAATACTTGCTTCGCTTCATCACCAGCATGACAGCGTAAAAGAAGACCGTCATAAGTTCGTCGATAGAGATTTTTGGTAGTCTGATTGTAGTAAAACCGGAAAGATCGTCGACGAATACTCGTAGCCTCCTTGGGATCTTCAAGAAGTATATCATGGACTACGAAATCGATGAAGGGAGCTCTCCAATCTTCATTGATAATATTGGCTTCAATAAGATTACTGAACTCAATATTACGATTGTTTTCGATGCAGAACAATTTCCGATTAGAGACAACCATCACCTGCTGTCTTTTAACAGGTATGGTTAAGACTGCTGCAATATTGGCCAAAGCATCTGTTTCAGTATTGCAAGCCCGGCAGACATATTCAATGAAGAAGGCTTTGAATGATGTAGCCATGCTGATTGTCGCTTCATGATAAGGCACTAGATCTTGATGACGAACTTCATAGGTTCCTCTAACATGGTTAACAACCAGCTTGGAGTCGCAATAGACTTCAAGATATTCGACGTCTAGTTGTTTAGCTAATTGAAGGCCAATGAGTAAAGCATTGTATTCTGCCACGTTGTTGGAGCAAGGTTCATCTAGGGAATAGGCTCTTTGGATAGTTGACCCGTCTGGAGAAACGAGAACAACCCCAACTCCTGTGACAATGGTACCATTTGGTCCCCGATCCTGGATGCACCGTCAAAGAATAGACGCCAAGTAGGAAATTCTTCAGAGATCATATTTGATTCTAATGTCTCATCTGAAATTTTATCGTAAAGTTTAGATGTTTCTGGAATAGGATGAGCCGCTAAAAAGTCCGTCAATGCTTGACCCTTAACAGATTTTTGTGGAACATATACCATGTCTTATTGGGCTACCAGAATGGCCCATGTAGCCAGTCGAGAATTGAGTGTGCTGGGTTTCTTCATTAGTACCCGAAGAGGATTAACTCGGAAAATGACATGAATAGTTTGTCCAATGATGTAATGCATCGTCTTTTGAACAACAAACATAAGAGCTAAGCATTCTTTTTCGACCGGACTATAACGGTGTTCGGCACCAATCATAGTACGACTGAGATAATAGATGGCTTGTTCATGGCCTTCTTTGTTCTTCTGGGCAAGTAAAGCACCCAATGAAAGATCCATAGCACGGACATACATTAAGAATGGTATGCCCGAGATTGGTGGCACCAAGACTGGTGGGTTCATGAGATATTGTTTTATATCGTCAAATGCTCGTTGACATTCTTCAGTCCAAATGAAAGAGACACCTTTCTTCATTAACTGGGTAAATGGTCTACAACGTCCAGACAGATTTGAAATAAATCTCCTAATGTACGCAAGTCGACCTTGGAATCCTCGTAGCTCTTTTAGGTTGCGTGAAGGACGCATCTCTTTAATGGCTTTGATCTTCTTGGGATCCACGTGTATACCTTTAGAGGTAATGACGAAGCCGAGAAATTTATCACTAGAGACACCCAAGAATGACTTGGTGGGATTCATTTTCAGCTGATATTGGCGCATTAGATTGAAGATAGTTCTCAAATCTTGGATGTGATCTTCCTTTAGACGACTCTTGACCGCAATATCGTCCACATAGCATTCGACAGTCTTACGCTGATGATCTCGAAAGATGGTACTCATAGCTCGTTGGTATGTTGCACCAGCATTCTTGAGACCAAATGGCATCACGGTATAGCAGTAGACTCCGCGAGGAGTGCAGAAAGAAGTGTGTTTTTTATCTTCAGGATTCATTCAAATCTGATTGTATCCAGAGAATCCGTCCTTGAAGGATATTCGCTCGAACCCACAAGTGTTGTCGATCATGACATCTGTGATAGGGAGAGGAAACTCGTCTTTTGGACAGACTTCATTAAGATCCCGGAAGTTGAATGCAAACTCGAACTTTACCAGTTTTCTTCAAGACTGGAACAACATTGGCTACCCAATCTGGATGTTGTTCTTCTCGAATAAAGCCACAAGCTATAAGCTTTTTGACTTCATCATCAATAGAGTCCATCATTTCTGGCTTGAATTGCCTTTGATGTTGTTTGACTGGCTTTGCATTAGGCAAGATATTTAATTTATGAGTAGCAACTTTGGGATCTAAACCTGGCATATCTTCATAACTCCAGGCGAAGACATCATTGTATTCTCGAATAAGAAGAATTAATTCTTGCTTATCCGCCTTGGGGAGGTTCTTGCTGATGAATATTGGACGAGGTGACCCATTTTCTCCTACGTCAATTTGGACCAATTGATCTTCGATAGGAGGTTCTCATTGTTCGAATCGAAGTTCCCATTGGGTATCCATTCGTTTAGCCCAAGGATCTGTTTCAGGACTTTGTTCGATATCTTCATCATAGTCTTCTGGAAGTTCGGCGGAGACCATGTTAGAAGATACGATCAGCCGATGAACCTAACCAATGCTGGTGTCAGAGTCCCAAGACCTGGAATCAGAAGAGTTAGAGCACTCCTCACTATCGGATTCGGAGACTTCCGGAGAGAATACCGGAGGAGAAGCATATCCGAGAACTCTTTTTGTCATGCTGTAATACATCTCTGATTTTTCTTCCGGAACAACCGTACGGATAGGAGTTCTTCTACCCCTACCGTAGTTGAGGCCATTCTTGAAGTCATAACCCATCTTTCGGATGATGTCTTTTGATTATTGACTATAACGACGGAGTTGGAGACGTCCCACATCGTTATTTTTTCTATCATCCGTATAACTAAATTTTTGTTCTGGTACTTTACTAAAAAGTATTGGACTCTCGTCTCTCTTTCGAAAAGGAACAACAAAATATGAATCATCTGGGTGTTCGAGTAAGACCTCTGTTTGAAGAGACTGTTCAACTCCCATTGTAAATGATTGAAAGCTATCTAACATATCCAAATAGCACTTAGCAAGATAAATGACATCAGTATACTGGAAAGGAGATGCTTTTTCATTAATTTGTACATATATATTTACAACAGGACCTTTAGCCTTAGAAGACTTGGCCAGATTGATTACAAAAGGGAGAGAAGAAGAACGTGGAGGAGGATTGGACTTGTTACGACGGAGGTCAATAACAAGCGGCTCAGAGGAGGTGAGCTCCCTTTTATCCTTGTTATGAGATAAATCAATAACAAGTGGCTCAGAAGAGGTGAGCTGCCTTTTATCCTTGTTACGACGTAGGTCGATAACAAGTTGCTCAGAAGAGGTGAGCTCCCTTTGATCTTGACCACCATCAGTTGGTTGCTTTTGGACTGGCAAGTGAATAGCCAGTGGTTTAGAGGATTGAGGACGAAAAACACGCCCTTTGACAGGTATAATGAGAGTGTCATTGGGCACTGCTTCTTGTTCTTCTTCAGTGTCCAGAGCCAGTACTACCTTCATGAACTCATCTTTATACATGCGAGCATCGTTACAATATGCTTCGACACCTTTGAAAGGATAGAGATCCGCAACCTCTTTTTGAACTTCTCCATTGTCATCAACGTATTTGAAATATTGATGGAGAGTCGAAGGAACAATGTTGTGTTCGTGAAGAAATGGTCTCCCCAAAAGAGCATTGTAAGAGCAACCATGGTTATCTATAATCAAGAAGGTCACCTTTGTACGAAGATTGCCAATTTGGAGTTTTAGGCGAATCTTGCCCAGAGGCTCACTTCTTCCTTGGTTGAACCCCAGGATGGTGGTGATTGTACTGGAAAGACTATATATTGGGATCTTCAGTGCATCTAACATTGTCTTTTGCATGATATTGAGGGTAGACCCTGGATCTATCAGAATACGATCGACTTTCATCGAGTCGACATATCCTGTATAGTATAGAGGACGGTCATGCCTATTATCTTCCATCAGCATATCATCCTGGGTGAAGGTAATGTTTGGAATTAACTCCAACATACTGTGACAATGGAGGCAAGAAACAGGCTCTGCTTTCGGCTTCTTCAGAAGGGTTAGACAGGTTTTTGCCTGCATGAGAGCTTCACTCAGAGTTTCTCGAGTCTCTTTGGAGAGGCGCAAGAGCTCGAAGATTGACAGCCTGGCCGGTGTATTGGCTAGTTGGGCCAAAATATCAAAGTTATATGGCTTCTCAAATCCAGAAAGAGATGACTTCGTCAAAGGTTTGTCGAAGCGGACTTGTTGTTTGCCTTTATCCGCTGCTGTCGGCTTGGGAGGAATGGGTTCTACAACCGGTGAAGACACAGCAGGGATGCCCTCAGCAGAAATAGGTTGTACTGGATCAGACTCAGAAGAAGAAGCAGGGTTTTCTTGATTTTTAGGAACTTCCCGTAGGTAGGCTTTCCCTGACCTGGTACCCAGCATGATTTCCTCTTCAACTATGGGGTCAAAAGACACCATATTGCAAATCTTTGTTTTGCCCTTGGAGCGGACTTTTTGCTTAGAAGGAGCCTCGAAGTCTGCAACAAGGTCCGGGTGGATCCACATAATCTCACCATTATCAAGGGATAAGTGGACGAGACCTTCACTCCGTGGGAGAGAGAGATTCTCGATCTCAAGAGTGGCCTTGGGGATAGGGATGACACCATGTTGTACCATCTGTAGAGGGAAGTTACCGAACTGTACTGAGATCATGTTTGCGGTAACAGTCTTCTCATTTTGTTGAAGAGTGACAACACCAGCATTGACTAACTCCTAAATTTTGCCTTTGAGCACGTAACATGCTCGAGTGGGATGCCCAATGAACCTGTGATAAACACAGTATTTGGGATGATCAGTCTTACCGACCTCGTCGGGCATCTTCGGGACTGGGAGTTGGAGCTTATTGCTTTTGATTAAGCAATCGAAGATGCTCACAGTGTCGTTCTCGTCAAAGAAGTACTCTACTTTCGGACGAGGTTCTCTTGGTAGAGGGGCAGAAGGAGTAGAAGCAGACGTAGGTGGAACTACGTTAACAGCTAGAGATTCTTTGTTCTTCAGATTGATGTTCAAAGTTTCTTTACCTTTGCGGTTGTTCTGGCGATTATCGCTACTAGCTGTCGGGTGTTCATCCCGGTCGGGGTTAGACATGTGTACCCCCAACTGCTTGAATTTGTCAGCGCTAACTTCAGCTGCTTTAGCATTGACAATGAATGATGGACAATCTTAAAATTGAGTTGACCCCGTCCATATGCTGATGATAGGCAAAAGATTTGCCTTGCAGGTATATATAGTGACAGCGGCCGGAGTTCCAGGAGGCATCTTTAATGCTTCTCGGCGGAATCTTTCAATGAAACTCTCAGCGGTTTCATTGTGTCTTTGTTTGATCTTGTTGAGGGCCGACATGGTCATATCCTTGATTCCCTCGTAGAATCGCTCCAAGAAGATTTGTTTCAAACCCGAGAAAGAGGTGATACAACCATCGGACAAGCTCCTGTACCAATCGTATGCTACACCGGCTAAACAGCCGACGAACACCCTAATAAGAAGAGCGTCATTTGGCTGAAGTTGAACAGTCATTACCGCAAAGTGGTTAATGAATTGACTTGGAGAAGTGCTGCCGTCAAACAGCAAAATTGTAGGGATTTTGTACTTTGGAGGAAATGGGACTTTCTTCCATTCAACTGGATAGGGTTGTTTGATCCCCAATCTCTGTAAGTTGTCCTTCTCTTTGAAGGCCTCAAATTAAGTGCGCAAGAGTTTGACAGCTTCATTAGCATCCTCCGATGACGCAGAAGGAGCAGGCTGAGTGTTAGGAGGAGGAACAGCATGGTAAGTGCTACCCCCAGCTCCTGAATGACTGGGTGTGGGTTGAATTTGTACAGGGGGTATTTGAGGAGATACTACCCCCAAACCTGCATTGACAGGCACCGATGATGCTATAATCTTAGGATTTATAGCAGGTGCGGTCGGTGGTACTGTATGTTGGGCCACGATTATAGAATGCATACTTGCGACCATTTCAGCCATGGTCTTCAGCTTATCTTCCAGTGTAGCTATTCGTTGTTCTTGATTTGCTGAATTGGAAGCATTTGGGTCTTCAGTGACAACGTATGCTGTCACTTTTTTAGGTACAGTAGAAGACACTGTCTGTTCAGAACTTTCGCTGTATGCATCATAATCAAAGAATGAATAATGTCCTGAAGGAGAAGTAGGAAAATGACCAGAAGGATCTTGGAGAAGATTCCTTTGACCGATTGTGTCTCGGCTTCAGGATCTGGTGTGTTGATATACTTCTTCAGAAGATTCTTGGAGTAAATCTAAGTACCGTTGGCTGGGCCTGCGAGGCTTGTCGCATTTAGAGCACTTTCTACCCCAGTGTCTCGAGAAGTCATGTTGACGGAAGCATACAACACTTCGTCTTCATCTTCTGACATAGGTTCCAAAGTGCAAAATTCAGACGATCGAAGACAGATCGTTTTATTGTCTGGCAACAATACTTGATGACAACCTTGTGATTACAATGGTGTCCAAGTGGCTGAACTGAAGGTGTTGAGATATCGTCCCATTTTTGCTTGAGGTGCTCTCGGAGATCAGGAACAATGACGGAACGAGAAGAAGTCTGAGGAATATGTTCTTTGACCACATTCGAAACATGGTTCCGGTTCTTCAGATGCTTTGTCCCGTGAGTATACAGAGAAGTACTCACTTCATTAGCATAGGTGTCAGGATTTTTCATCTTGGAAGTTTGCCTCTGATGCAGGTTCATCTTCGGCATTGGCTGCTTGCGTTTCATAGAAGCTGGTCTATTGAGATAACCCTTAGATCAGCAAATTCACCCCCAGGGGTTTCTGTCTGAGATACCATTAATTTTCCCTGTTTTGAGCGGGATATCCTGAGAGTTGGAAGATCTTGGAATTCTGCTACCGGAGTAGGCAGAATACCTCTTTGATCAGTACACTTCCCTTTGACAAGGAGGGAAGAACTCTTGTTTGAGAGAGTTCTTGTACTGATTGGTGCCGAGGCACGTTCAGATTGATCTTCTACGGTAAAAATTGGAGAAGACTGAGAAAAGACTAAAGGACCTTTTCCCTTATTTTGTGAAGAAGGGTTGGCTAAAGAGAGTTTCCCTCTGTTGTCTTCCAAGTCGTGGAACGAGAAAGTTCGAAAAAAGACCAACGGGCCTTTTCCATTGTTCTGAAGAGGAGGAGGTACAGTCAACAGACTAACCCCAGTAGATTGCGCTGGAGCAACAGGGTGCTTGTGAAGAGGAGCAGAGTCTTTCCCCTTGCTTTGAGAAGGAGGGAGATTAGCCAAAGGACTATCCCTATTAGACTGTGCTGGAACAGCTTGCGCTAGGGTTGATTGCGCCTGGGGAGCTATGACAGATGGCCTTTTGGCAACAGAAACTGTAGTTTACGCGGCAGGAGTTCTGGCTTCAGTGGATTGCGCAGGAGGAAAAGAAGTCACCAACTGCGCTAAGGGGAGAAGAGTCTTAGACTTTGCCATAGCAGCATAGGAAGTGGCTTGCGCGACAGCAAGAGGAGTAGTACACTGTGCAGGAGTTCTAGCTTGTACTTTGGTAGCGCGAGTGGTATTTTGGGCAGAAGCAGAAGTGGCCAGTGGCTCCTTAGCAGCAGAGACAGCAGGTTGCGCAGATGATTGTACAGAGGACTGTACAGAGGATTGCGCAGAGGACTTTGGAGTCCACACTGAACGAACCTTGCTCTTGGCAGAGGTTGCAGTACGATGAGTAGCCCGGGAGTTGATCATCGCCTCGTAGGCAGTCTGGTTGACCTTCACAACCAGTGTCTTCTGCGTCTTTCCGATAGATGCAACGTCACATTAAGTTGTCACTTCCTCGTCGGAGGAGAAAGTCGTCCCCAGCAGAGTCGCCATTTTTTTTGCAAAAATAAAAGTTCTTTTTATTTCAAAAACTTTGTAAGAATATTACAATTAAATTCTGGAAAAGTACAACTATAGGAATCCGATCTGAAGACGATCGCTTTATTCCTTAGACGATGTGAACTGTGAAGACGATAGCCTTTGAAGAATGCAGCAGCACTTGGGCAAGAACTCCTGATCTCTGTGATGATCTTGAATGATCTGATCTTGATAATGAAGGACTTGAAACTCTATTTATAGAGTTCTGGAAAATAACTAATTAGTAGTTATTTCTGGATTGCACAGGCTGGATTGCGCAGGCATTGGACTATGCAAGCAGCGAACTGCGCTGGCAGTTACTCGATCGTGGCTCAACTGTATTAGACGCGTGGCATTGTTTGATTGAAATATGCATGGTCGTGTATAGACGGTTGCCACGTGGTGAGCAATTGATGGCATGTAGGCCACGTGTAAAATGTTAGTTATCTTGATGGATTGCGCTGCTTGAACTGCGCTAGCTTCAGACTGCGCTGGGATCGAACTGCGCTGAAGAGGATCTAAAAGACTGCGCTTCGGTTGGGCTGGCAGACTGTACTGGGAGTTTACAGCTAGACCGCACTGACAGCTGTCCTAGGATACGACGCGGCTCGAGAAACGAACAGACTCCTCGCTTTTCGGGCTGTCAGTTGTCAGAAAATCTGATTTTGTGTCAGGTAATGATGACATTGCCACGTCAGTATTGCGCGCTTGGATATTAGCGCGGTTCGGCCTCGCACAGTTGATTTGTTGCGCAGTCTGTCTCCTGCGCTGTCACGACCCGCACCCATTTTTCGGATACGAGACGTGTCCATGCCAGCCTACGCCGCAGAGTCGACGGTAGAACGCTGTCAAGCCCGCAATAAATAAATGCTCAAAATACAACATTTGCTGCTCATTCACATTTTTAAATTTATTACAACATTTACATCATTTCAAATTAAAAGAAATACAAGATTTTACAATTAATGAAAATGGTACAACTGTTTTCTATTTCTAGGTTGACCTCAGCATACCCAAGCCTTCCTAATGCTAGGAGTGATCGCGACTAAACCTGAAAAATGTTGGTTTCCAGTCAGGAATGGAACAAGTACACAAACCGACGACAATGCAAAAACACAATAGAATTAACAAGACATGAAAATAACATATGAGAGATAAAAAAAAACTGGAAGATAACTGATGACATAGCACGATAGAGAAGAAAACAAGGAAAAACTAATAAAAGACATCTATCTAGGTGTTGTGAAATATCCGTTTCGACATGTGAACGGCTAGGAGGTAAATCCGGCACCTGCACGTGTCGTGTACAGGTGCTATTGTTCACGAATAGACATCATAGGATAGTTCTGGGTAGTCCACATGTCTACTAAGATATTTTCCCTCCCGACTACTCCGTGTGATGAGCGTGTCAACAAGCAGCAAGATATATGTATAGACATGAAATGAAAAGACTACTATGAATCGGAAAGCAATCAGAAAGTGCACTTGCCTGAGGTCCTTAGCTGGAGAAACCAATAATAATATACCACTCAATGAGCCACAATCAGTCAACACATGCAGAAGTCTCCGGATGCTGAAATAAACATTACCAACGTTCTCAGAATAGTCAAATTAGCTAGGATTGCCTGTCCTTAAGGCCAATTTTGGATACAGAAGCAAAATGATAATTTCGGGCAAAAACGATGTCCGCCGTTGGACCCGCTTTGCACCGAAAAGCGTGCCAGAGTCAATGGTCTCTAAAGTCGTCAAACTACATGTCTACGGATCCGGGTTTTCGATACGAACCCAACCGTATGTCCAAAGTTGGATTCCGGTGGACCGTGCACAAAATCGTCCATTGAGTGTAATCCATTAAGATATAGCTAGAAGTAATATACATATATTTTATTTTACTTTGGAAAATATTTATTATACTAGAAAACTATATTTTGCTAGTTAAATAATTTTAGTTAATATACTTTGAAAGCCAAGAAAATCATTTGTATGATTAAGCCCAACTTGAAAATAAATGTAGGGCCATGTCCAATATTATTTTGTTACAAAATAAGTTTAGGAGATATTTAATAAGTATTTTTATTTAAAAAATGAATAACTATAACAGCAATATTAATAAACCTAGTAATAGTAATATTATACTAAGTAATAATAATTTCCTTAATAACAATTTACTTAATAATTTAATTATGAAGACCTTACTTTACTCCCAAATCTCTCGTTTACATCAGTATATCAATAATTACTCCTCAGAACTCAGAAGAAAGAGGAGAGAGAAATTAAAGAAGAGAGAAAGGGAAATGGGGAAGAGAGAGAGGAAGCTGACCGAGAGAGGGGTTCTTCCCGAGCTCGTCGGGCGGCGCACGACACTGGAGGAGGGACGAGGCGCGTCGACACTCGCCGCTTGGGTACGCCGCTCGGTGGCAGGCCGCGGGCGAGAGCTCGGCCACGCGGCAGAGTCCACGGGCGCGGCGATCGCTGGGTCAACTCGGGGTAGGGCTGCTCTCCGGTCGACGTCCTCGCTGAGGGAGGCTCAGCTGCGAGCGGCCGAGGAAGACAGTGGAGGGAACTCACCGAGAGGGTTTCCCGTCAATCGGCGGTGGCTCGCACGCGCCGGCGAGACCACACGCGGAGGGCGGCACGACGACTCTGCCAGAGGCGAGGCTCGGAGAGACGGTTGCTCTCGTCCACGGCGAGGTGGCATCGGCGTCCCAGATCTGCGGAGGTCGGGCAGAGCGTTCGACGCCAGCGGCTGTTACGGAGAAGGGCGCGACGCGATCTGTTGTGTGCCGCGTGGTCGGTCACCGACGCAGCCTCGGAGAGGCGCCGACGAAACCCCGATCGAGGGAGAGGACGACGAGGGCATTGGGTTCTGTCCTCCCGCGGGAGCTGGCGGAGGCGGCCGCGGAGTGGCCCAGGTACGGAGGTTGGCGGCAGCGACGCGGGAGAGGGAGCGGAGCGCGGCGGCGCTCGGCTTCGACGAGGCTGCTGCACGGGTGGAGGCGGCAGAGGGCCACGGGCTCGGTATAGCGCTAGCGGGGATACGGCACGGTCGATGTGTAGTGGATGCGCCGGAGGAGGCGGGTCCAGATCTGCTGCGGCGCTAGGTCGGCGTAGGGGTTCTCGATGGCTGGCAGCGACGGACTCTGGGTACGTCGCAGCATCTGACTTGGGGACGGGCGGAGGCCAGGTTCTCTCTCACTCTCTTTCTCTCTCTGTGTGTTTTGTTTGGCTATGGTGGTGGTGGTACAGGAGGTGGGGATCGGCCAGAATAGTCGGGACAGAAGTCGGGAGTGGTGAGACGTCCGTGTCGGCCCGTCGACACGGACATGGGATTTTGTTGGAGTTGTAATCTTGTGGAATAAGATGGAAATGACACAGACACACGGGTCCGGACATGATAATCTCTGTGATGGTGGTGGTGTTGTGCTGATGGAGATGGTGGCTAATGGTTCGAATTTGGGGGTCGGCCAAGCGGAGATGGACGATGGTGGTGGCGGAAGTTGTGTTGATAAAGGTGATAGATGAGAAAGTTATGAGGCAGAGGGCCTCCTTAAATAGGAGTTTTAGCCCTAGAATGATGAGAATAAAAAATCTAACCAGATAAGACTTTCATTTAATTTAAAATCAGAAGATATCTAAAATGATTTAATCTAGTCATAATCTATTTAATAGATAATAGTAATTAGTAATAACTAAAAATACAAATTCAAATACTAACTAATAATATTCTTTATTATCAATATACCGTAAAGTATATTTTTTTATAAATCAAAATTCTACTAATAGATAATACTGCCAATTTAAAATTGATAGCTACTATTGTCAAAAGTTTAAATTATATGGAATAACTTTTTAATCCAAAAATTAATCTAATCGCAATCTTATTAACGATTGCCATAATATTTTTAGAATATTAATCCCTATTGATAAATAATTCAAATCGTATGAGTTAAATCAAAATGAAGTAGGCGATCGAATAAAACTTAATATTTTGTCAAATAACATATTTCTAAATCAAAATAACATTATTTGTCACTATAATATAGATAGCATCTAATGTCATCGAATAGTTTGTAACATATTCCAAAATTCTATAAATGTTTATAATTTACAAATAATTTTTCAAAATTAATATTTGATAAAAATTGAAGGTAGTAACAAAACATCTTTCATAAATCTAACTATATCCTTCAATAAAATATTTATAAAAAACAAATTAGCCCTCTCAAAGTATTTAATTTTAGAACTTGTTTTCAATAGAAATTAATCATAAAGTTATTCGCAAAGCCTCGACGAAAACGACATTCAAGCACAATAAAAGGAAGAAGAAAAAATTAATAATTTAGACAGATTCGGGAAGAGGGGTTACAAATCTACCCACCTTAGAAATAAATTCGTCCTCGAATTTTAAGTACTACTAGGATAGGCAGACTTGGTAGATTGGTGAAAGGTAATATAAATGTCACGACCCGCACCCTAGGTAGGGGCACAAGTGCGTGACCACGCCCAGCCTACGCCACAGAAACGGCGTAGAACGCTGTCTAGGTCTACTATCTAGCAACAATTATAATATCAAAACCTGTCGAGAACGGTCAACTCCGAATGGAGGACAAGCAATGACAATATAATATACTCAATCACAAACTCTAAGAAATATAGATGATAACGAAAGATAAAGACAACAAGATATGAAATATCATCCTGAAAATCCAACACGGAATAATACAAGTCTAGAGTCAACAATCTCTAATACAAATACTAAAATAATAACAAGCCAAAATGTAATCTGGAGACAAAGTCCAGTGCCAAACTAAACTAACTAAGCTACTCTAAAGCCCCATCGGCTGGAGCTAACCCTTGCTGAACTAGGGTCTCCAAGTCTAGGCCAACTACGTCATGAGGACCGTAGTAGGTACGACAATCCTCCTCGCCATAATCTGTAAAATTTTGTCAACATATCCAGTCAGGATGGAACGAGCACAAATCTCAAATAACAGTTATAGTTAGACGATATTGAAAATATAGCAGTAAATAGAGAGAATATACGCGGTAAAATAAAGTGTACATGAATCATGGTAAGGCATGTCAAGACTGTAACTGAATGTAAGAACAAGAAAATAGTATATATCATGTACAAAAATTTGGAACTATATCTATGTGAGTTTAGTATTAGTTTCAACATGTGATCGGCTTAGAACTTGATACAATGTTTGGCTTGGCTAATCATACGTGAGTGCATGATTAACACTATACAATGATGATACAATATAATACTGTGGGGTATTGATCACATATCTACGCTAACACCCCCATCCCTGACTAATATAGTGGATCCAGTCATGACACGTCATGACACGTCATGACACGTGATTCTCTGAGAAGGTAGCTAGCCTTCGCAGGAATCCTGTCTATACAATGCACAAGGAACTAGGAAGACTTGCACAAGGCATACCATATATAAGAGGAATAACATCTTATAACGGGATCCAGACAAATACCAATCCGTGTGAACAATGTGTCTAGAGAACAAGAATATCTACACTAAATACTAGAAACAAAGACGATATCATAAAACAGAAATATTATCAGAGAATGTACTCGCCTGTGATAGGATAGATAAGTCGACTGAGTCCAAGAACAGTGCCTCGAGGACCTATAGATGGAATATTGTATCATTATAATGGTTTGGAAGTGAAATTAAGTCATACTAAGTCAAACTAGGTCAAGACACGTCAAACTAAGTCAATCTAGGTCAAACAAGGTCAAACTAGATTGTACAGGGTCAATCTAAGTCATATTAGGCCTAACAAAGTCATATTGGGTCAATGCAAGTCAAACAGAATTAAACTAGGTCGATTTAAGTCAACGGTTGACTTACAGTTGACTTTTGGTCAACTGGTCAACTCTGGTCAATCCTTGGTCAACTCTAGGTCAACTTTAGGTCAAACTTGACTAACATTGACTAACAGTTGACTTTGGGTCAACTGGTCAAGTTTGGTCAAGTTCTAGTCAATTTTAGGCTTCGGTTGACTTTTGGTCAAAATAGTCAACTGTGGTCAACCAAGGTCAAAACTAGTCCAAGTCCACTATTCCTAACCATTACCAACCATAATAACCTAATTTTAGCTATATCTTAAGGTATTAAACCCATATGTTATGAAATGGATATTATCCCAACTTATCCCGTTTACCCTTTCTACTCTAATACTAAGGCCAAGTAGCTTCTCCTTAGGAGTTTCACTCCCGGCTTCCTAGGGTAGTAGGATACCAACCTACACTAATATTACCTACCAAGTTTTCTAGGTAAGGTGGACATCCAGTCCATCTTACGGTCCATGTTGTTCATTTACCCATTATCTTGGTAAAAATCCCACTTTAGCTTCTAACTCCCATTCTAGGCTTTCCCACTTTACCCTAAGCTTTTTTCCACTCTATATTATGGTATTTAAACCCTCTCCTAGAATCTCGATACCTTATTACGGTATCTTGATATCTAAAAGTCAAAAAGGGTAAAAATCTCATTATCTTGAGTATCGTAAGATACTCAATGATATCTTGAGATACCCTCCTCCTAATATCCAACGAAATCCCAATTTTAACTTAGGAGCCTACCCACAAAATCTAATTTACATATCTAATCCCATCTCAAATTTGGACGCGTTCCGACACTCGGAACTCAAAATCACCCTTTCACTCACCCTCTAACTAAATTCCAATCACCCACACTCACTCAAACTCTCACTCTAAATAGGACTAGTTGGGGGGTTATTTAGGGGATATATATAGGTTTATATATGGTATATATATGGGTATATATAGGGGTATATATTGGTATTTATATAGGGGTTAAATGGGGGTCAAAGGGGCTATTAGGGGGCTTATTTGCTGCTGCTATGGCTGCTGTTTTTGCTGCTGCTATAGCTGCTGTTTTTTTGGGAGGGGGGGGAGAGCAGCACCTAATCCCCCCCATGGCTGTTGTGGCTTCCCCTCTCTTCCTCTCTAATTCCCTCTCTTTCTCACCCTCTAATCACTTCCTCTCACTCTCTAATCTCTCTTAAATCTCTCATTAACACACATATCTATATATATATACACACACACTCACACATGAATATCTATAGGTATATAGACACACACACTCATAAACATGGACACATATATATACATGGACACACACATACACACACACACACACACACACACACACACACATATATATATATATATATATATATATATATATATATATATATATATATATATATATATATATATATATATATATATATATGGACATACACACATGTATTCAAATATATATATATATGGACACACACACACACGCACACACACATGGACACATATATATACATGGACACACACACACACACACATATATATATATGTACACACACACACATATATATATATATATATATATATATATATATATATATATATATATATATATATATATATATGGACACACACACACACACATACACATATACTCCTAAACGACCAAAAACCTTATCCGAATATCCAATTCTTACAATTCTACCCTCTAGAGCCAAGACACGTGTCCCACACAAGAAATCTAACTCGCGCACGCGAGCGGAAACGAGAAACGAGGCCCGAATGGCCATTCTGGCGACTCCGGGGTGTCCGATTCGCGATACCGCGTGATACGGACACCAAACCTATCCGGATTCGACTCAAACTCTATCCACAAGTTCTAAATAATAATTAGAACCTATTCTAAGTACTAGCTTGCCGATTCTAGTGTCGGTGCAAAAAGTCACCCGTGTGTTGGAATCCGAAAACCCCGATAAAGCCTATTTTTATAATTTCTCTCAAAACGACCCCACGTATCCAAATATGGACACGTACCTAGCCTTATCTTACCCAAACTAACCAAATTAGGTATAATTAGGTTGGGGTAACACCCAAACATGTCAATTTAGGATTTTCCCCAAAATTGGCACTAAATCTAGCCCGAAAGTCCCGAATTGAGTCCAATGGGTTCCAAACCTCTTCTAATGGGTTGTCCTACGTCTCGGGTATCCTCTAATATGCAAATAACATTAATTAGGAGTAATTACAAGAGTTAGAGTTAGGGTTTACCTCTTGGGAGTTGAAATCCTAAGGAAAAGCCCCAAAATTGGTTCTTTTTGGGTCAAGAGCCAATTCTATGCTTCCAACCCCTCCATGCTAGGTTCTACCTAGATAAAAATCACAAGTAAAAGATAAAAAAGGGTTAGCACCAAGATTAGAGAGGGATCTAGAGTATGGAAGAGAATTAGAAGAGATTTGACTTACTTTGGAGCTTGAAATCAAAGGATTTTGGCTTAGTTTGGGAAGGAACTCTCAAAGGAGAAGAAGAAGAACAAGATGTGAAGAAAATGAAGTGGAGAGGGGGTCTCTTGCTGCTATCCAAATTTATGGGGTTTGGGGGCATTTGGCAAATGTCCAAAATGCCCTCCAAGGCCCCTTTGAGTCAATTTTGTCGTATGTAGAAATTTGGGGCTAAAAGAGTCAAGTTTAAATGACCAAATAGACCAATTAAGTCATGTGGGATTAGTCTAAATGTACTATACTAATTAGTTGAATTTATGGGCCATGTCTAGCTAAACTCTTGGTTTCCAACTAGAGTCTAAGCTACCCGGGTCACTAACATAAGTCGAAATGAGCCAAAACTCAAATTCGATCAAACTAAACCCGAAAATACAATACTAAAATATAAAAATTCTCAAAATATTTAAAATATAAAAAATGACCAAAATTATAATACATCAATTTAAATATTATTAAAATAATATAAAATTCACCAATTAATCAAAATCCTAAATAATTCAAAAGTCACAAACTGACCAAAATACCCTTAGCCTAAAAAGTGGTAATTAGCTAATCTAATCACATGGGTTAGGCCTCCATGGTCATGGTTAGTCTCTAGGCTAAGCAGCTCTAAGGTTATGCTAGCCAAAGAACAAAATCACAAAATACTAATTAAATTAAATTAAAATAATCAAAATCACCAATAAATTAATAACATGATTTAAACATATTATTAAATAATCAATTTTATAAAAGTTCAAAATTACCCTTATTTTAGAAAAGTGGTGGTTACAAATCTACCCTCCTTAGAAAAATTTCGTCCTCGAAATTAAGATGGCCATACTCCTTCTAGGTTAAACCCCCCAACAATCAAGGCCAAGAAAACTATATCTAAAACATACAAATTGTGGTCCTACTGGTCGTGATATCTCGGTCGTGATCAGGGTCACTATACTATCTATCACAGCACAAAACATCTTGACTGGTACTAATGGAATTACACAACAAGATGGAAAGAAAAACATGAAAGAAGGACCTGCTAATCCGTCACCCGTAGCGTCGGTCTACTCGACTGTCAGCGCAAAAGCCTTGCCCCTCTGGGGTATATCCCTCTGATGGTGCGGGGCACGGTGCTGCGCTACAGGTGGCCTAGCTCCCTCTATCTAATCTATAATACTCAAGTAATATCTATACTGATATTCCACTCCATTATACTAGGCACCATCTATATGGTATCTATTCTGCAATCTGATAATCATACCCGTCTATCCAGAACCATGTTACCAGAATCCTCGTCACACCAGTAAGTATGGCTGCGATAATCCATAGAGTCTGCAACTAATATACATACATCTAGAATCATGGTATTTAAAATTTTCGTATTACCGCTAGTTTGGCTGCAAAAACTTTAAATTCTCACACCCGAGAAATACATCCAAAATTAGACTCTATCTCATCGCCAAACCAGCTAATATAGCTGTAGAAGACTCTAAATTCTATGACTGAGGCAACCTAGCCCATAATGTTATCTTGGTAGAAAATTAAGTCAATAATGAATACCAAGAATCAAATTCAACGATGAACAAGGAAGTAGACAAAAACTGCCGGAATTGAATTTCGTGATAGTTTATAATGAGATTCTCAAGGGTCATCCCAGGAATCTTCTCAAGTAGTCCTAACTGTGATTGAGTAACTCTCTATACTGCCTAATCCTATATCATAACAGCAGGCTCGTAGCAGCACTCTAAGTCGAGCACCACTACGAAATTGTACTAGTTGCGACTCTGACCTGCATGGGCTACCACTAAAAAGGTGTCACGAGCCGTACCCTAGGTAGGGGCACAAGTGCGTGACCACGTCCAGCCTACGCCACAGAAACGGCGTAGAATGCTGTCTAGGTCTACTATCTAGCAACAATTATAATATCAAAACCTGTCGAGAATGGTCAACTCCGAATGGAGGACAAGCAATGACAATATAATATACTCAATCACAAACTCTAAGAAATATAGATGATAACGAAAGATAAAGACAACAAGATATGAAATATCATCCTGAAAATCCAACACAGAATAATACAAGTCTAGAGTCAACAATCTCTAATACAAATACTAAAATAATAACAAGCCAAAATGTAATCTGGAGACAAAGTCCAGTGCCAAACTAAACTAACTAAGCTACTCTAAAGCCCCATCGGCTGGAGCTAACCCTTGCTGAACTAGGGTCTCCAAGTCTAGGCCAACTACGTTATGAGGACCGTAGTAGGTAGGACAATCCTCCTCACCATAATCTGTAAAAATTTGTCAACATATCCAGTCGGGATGGAACGAGCACAAATCTCAAATAACAGTTCTAGTTAGACGATATTAAAAATGTAGCAGTAAATAGAGAGAATATACGAGGTAAAATAATGTGTACATGAGTCATGGTAAGGCATGTCAAGACTGCAACTGAATGTAAGAACAAAAAAATAGTATATATCATGTACAAAAATCTGGAACTATATCTATGTGAGTTTAGTATTAGTTTCAACATGTGATCGGCTTAGAACTTGATACAATGTTTGGCCTGGCTAATCATACGTGAGTGCATGATTAACACTATACAATGATGATACAATATAATACTGTGGGGTATTGATCACATATCTACGCTAACACCCCCATCCCTGACTAATATAGTAGATCCAGTAATGACACGTCATGACACGTGATTCTCTGAGAAGGTAGCTAGCCTTCGCAGGAATCCTGTCTATACAATGCACAAAAAACTAGGAAGACTTGCACAAGGCATACCATATATAAGAGGAATAACATCTTATGATGGGATCCAGACAAATACCAATCCGTGTGAACAATATGTCAAGAGAACAAGAATATCTACACTAAATACTAGAAACAAAGATGATATCATAAAACAGAAATATTATCAGAGAATGTACTCGCCTGTGATATGATGGATAAGTCGACTGAGTCCAAGAACAGTACTTCGAGGACCTATAGATGGAATATTGTATCAATATAATGGTTTGGAAGTGAAATTAAGTCATACTAAGTCAAACTAGGTCAAGACACGTCAAACTAAGTCAATCTAGGTCAAATAAGGTCAAACTAGATTATGCAGGGTCAATCTAAGTCATATTAGGCCTAACAAAGTCATACTGGGTCAATGTAAGTCAAACGGAATTAAACTAGGTCGATTTAAGTCAACGGTTGACTTATAGTTGACTTTTGGTCAACTGGTCAACTCTGCTCAACCCTAGGTCAACCCTAGGTCAACTCTAGGTCAACTTTAGGTCAAACTTGACTAACATTGACTAATAGTTGACTTTGGGTCAACTGGTCAAGTTTGGTCAAGTTCTAGTCAATTTTAGGCTTCGGTTGACTTTCGGTTGACTTTTGGTCAAAATAGTCAACCGTGGTCAACCAAGGTTAAAACTAGTCCAAGTCCACTATTCCTAACCATTATCAACCATAATAACCTAATTTTAGCTATATCTTAAGGTATTAAACCCATATGTTATGAAATGGATATTATCCCAACTTATCCTGTTTACCCTTTCTACTCTAATACTAAGGCCAAGTAGCTTCTCCTTAGGAGTTCCACTTCCGACTTCCT